>JBBWSJ010000129.1:0-132992 GCA_038088505.1 Diaporthe velutina | reverse complement strand
CAGGTATTTTACTAAAGTAATAAGTATTTTATATAAATATTAAATTAAATAATATATAACTCTTATAATTTTTAAGCTTTAATATATTATTAATTTTATTTCCGCTATTACTAATTTACTATATTAATAGTTTTATTTAATATAATTCTAATTTTTTTATTTATTTACCCCTTTTTTTTAAGTTTACTAAAGTAATATTAATTATAAGGGGTTTATTATTAGTTTAAAGTTCTTTAACTGTTATTATTAATATTAGTAGTATATTAAGCTTAATTAAGATTTAAAGTTATAAGATTAATTAGAAAGTTAAGTAGTAATTTAAGTATAAGAATAATCTTTAAAATAAAAATAATTTTAGGAGTAGATTTTAAGCTTATATTAATTTTCTAAATATGATAAGCTAGCTTAAAGGCTTTAAAATTTTAAATATTAATACTTTATATATAAAGGATTTCTTTAATAGCTTTAATTATACTTTATATACTATTTATTACCTTAATTATTCTTTATATTATCTATATAAAATCCTAAAATAATACTTATAGGAAATCCTTAGATAGTTTAAAGTATTATAATAAAAGGTTATTATTATTAATAATTATCTTACTATTCCCCTAATTGCTATCTTAATTACTATCCTAATTACTATCCACCTTATCACTATCCTTATTATTATTTACTTTACTATTCCTCTTACTACTAATATAGATAATATCCTAAATTTTATTAATATTTCTACTATTATTTTAATAATTAAGAAAATAATTAAAGAAAATCTCTCTAAAATTATCAGCTTTATATATATTTATACTAATATTACTTATTATAAACTTAGCTTTATTATAATTACTAATAGTATTTTTATTAATATTGTTTAAATCTAAATCTAAATTTAAGCTGGAATTATAATCTATAGGATTAATTATAACCCTAAAATTATAATATAAGTATATTTTATAACACTTTAAGTAGAAACTGCTAAAATAAGCATAATAGTTATAGTATAAATTAAATAAGGTTATATAGTATATAATATAAAAAGGTAAATAAATAGGGGTTTTAGATAAGTAGTAGTTTCTTTTAATATCGTTAGCTACTATACATCTATTACTTATTATTTAATATTTAGTTTATTTAGGTTAAATTAAATTAAAAATACTATTTAAATATATTACTAATATATTAATTAAGTATTAAATATAGAAATAATAGTTATAATACTATTAGTATTAATATTATAGGATAATATACAATATTATACTGTAAAGCTTATAAATATTAGCTTATTTAGGTTATTTTAAGAATAGTAGCTTAGCTGCCCTTATATAACGCTTTATAAATATATTTATAGAAGTAGGTTAGTAGTTATAGCTTAATTCCTTTATTTAAGGGTTAATAACTATAATTTAATTTTTAATAAGTATTGTAAGTGAAGGGGTTGCAAATAAAGGGGTTGTAGATAAAAGGCCTGTAAGTGGATGAGTTATAAATATTAAAAATATAGTTTAATGTAGCTATTTTTAATAAGATTATAAGTTAAGGCTTTAAGTAAAAAATGTAATATTATAAATATAATTAGCTATAAATATTGTAAGTAATATTAACTATAGTAGATATTATAGTAATTAGGAATTAATATAGGTAATTAATATAAAAGCTACTATAGTAGTAGTAAGCTATAAAGTACTTAAGAGGTATAAGGCCTATTATAGTGCAGTTAACTTTAAACGCTATAAAGTTATAGGGGTACAAATCTAATTAGGAAATTTCAGTTATAATACCTATTTAAACCTTTATAATATAAAGAAAAAATATTCTATATAGTAATTTTAATAATATATTTATTTTAATATTTTTTAAAATTTTTAAGCTTAATATTATACTTTATTATAAGTTAAGGGGCTTTTAATTAAAAGCCCTAAATATTTTTTAATAAAGCTTCCTAATAATCTATTTACTCCTTATATATATAGGTATAATATTTATTCTTATTATTTATAAGCTATTAAGATATTAGGGCTAAAAATAGTAATAATATTACTTATTTTAAATCTTTTAAACCCTTTAAATTAACTTTAACTTATATACCTTTAAATAAGTAATTATATTAAAATTAAATATATTAAAATACCTAGCTTATTAATAAAGTATAAGAAAGTTTAATTATAAAGATAAATATAATAAAAGAGGTAATTATTAACTTTATAATAAAAATAATTTAAAAATAGAGAAAATAAGTATTTAAATATTTAAATTAATACTATATAATAGCTACTATAAGTGATTTATAGTAATAGAGGAATTTATAAGTAAGCCGGGCTTATAATTATTATATAAATAAGTAGCTAAAGGAATTATATTAATTAAAAAGAAAAAAAGCGAGCACCCAAGAGGGTTACTTATATGCGCTATTTAACATAGCTAAAAAGGCCACCTATCACGTGACAGTATGCTATTTTCGAAACTAGCGCTTTTGTCCTCGCTTACGTTCCCAACTCGCTTGCATCCATCCTTGACGAGCGGTATAATCTAAGAGGCTTTGAGCCCAGGTCCCGGCGGCCCAAAGGTCCTAAGGAATGGGTTACTAAGTACGACAATGAGCTCCTATTGTCCTCAACAGTCAGTACCCTGTGGGGGTGGCAAAATACGGATGACAAAACGGCATGTAAGAGAGATACTCCCCAGTACTGACAAGTCCAATCAGTATGGTGGCGAATTATTCACAGAATAAATTCTTAAGACACGATGTGCGAGGTGGTAATAGTCTCGATCAAGAGCTCACGCAAACACTTCAGCATTTTTGGATCTAATCTGCTTTCGGACGAGTGGTGCCCCGCAACACGGAGACGCATGGCATATGTGGAAGGTCAATGTCTACGCAATCCTGCGTGATGCATACATTTCAACACGCCGCTGCTTGCGTCCGCAGTAACCCCGGCCGTATCTGATTCGTAGGTCGCGGGCCATACCACACCCATTCATGCAGATACTACAAAAATATTGAGACCATGTGAGCTACGGAGAAAGGACATGTCTTGTGTCTAACCACAAAGTCTGATACAATGCAGGGGTTGCCCGAACATCCCCGAGAGATGGTGTGTGTGGGCGGATGCCAGATTTGACTGATTGACCGAAGCTATTTCAACCCTGGCTATTCGCTTCTAGCTGTCTGAGTGCCCCGATTCGATATGCCCTTTCAATTGGGCATAGGCTATCGATGGGATTCTCTCCACTTCGGATCATACTCACCTCTGTTCTTGCAGTCCCTGGCGATGTAACGTCGAACAGTGGCGGCATCGTCTCTTGCCCGATAGTCTCGGCGATCGGCCGACAACTGGCGTAGCTGAGCGGGAGAAAGACTAACTGAGAAATAGGTTCAAAGAAGAACAAGCCTCTCAAATTGTTAGCATCCGTCAAGTCAAACCTAGACAGGCTCTTCCATGGAACCTGCATCCATGAACACAACACGTAGCCCTCCGCCAAAAGACACAGACAAATGAGTATTGCAACTTGTAGAACAGCAAGTACAACACGGTGGCCATGTCCCACAATGCCTATTTCTGTGAGGCAACAGTAGAACGGGATTAACCAACTGTTGTTACTTTCTGATCCAAGAAAATCTGAGATGTAGTCAGCGTGATTGCCAGCGGCACCATCAACGATGCAACTTCATGGTCCGCCGTCAGCACCCCGCTTTCGGACATCCCCTCGCCCCGCCCTCCAAGAATATTTTCGACAGTCACCTCTTGATCCTCACATCAAATACGTGATAGCTTCTTACTGTTCAGTGTCCAAGATGGGACCTGTGAGGAAAGTAGACGTTGCCTTAGTCTCCGACGGAGACATACCTGCCTGTGTCGAGGCGATTTCCAAAGCGTTCGGTCACGACGCCCCATTCGTTGATATCTACTTTCCCAACCATGATACACCATCCGGACAGGCACAGGCTTCCAAACGCTTGATAGCCTGGAAACAGAGCTCCGAGAGCTCTACTTTCCTCAAAGCAATCACTCGAGCTGATGATGGGAGCCAGGGACACATCATCGGTCTTGCGGTATGGACATTCATGAAGGAACCACCGCCCGCAGAGCTGTCTCAGGCAGAGAACGTTGAAGAGGTCTGGCCTGACAAAGACGACCGCGAATTTATGACTCGCTTGTGGAGGGGTTATGTGACACCACGGACAGAGTCTATCAATAATTCAGGCGGCAAAGGGGTCTATGGCATGCGAAACCCGATACCTAATACAGAGAATGAGACTATTTACTAACTTATCAACGTAGTGCTCGAGTTGCTAGGTGTTCATCCAGACTTTCAGCGATTGGGCGCTGGCAGAGCTCTTGTCGAGTGGGGAACTAAAGCCGCAGATGAACACAGAGTCAAGGTCCGTAACAGCTTGGTTATTTATCGGCTTGTGATTCACAATCCTTATCAGACTCGTGACATGATCATTTTATTATATTTAGTGGATGGCTACTGACCCAAGCGACTAGGCCATTGTCGAGGGAACACCAATTGGCCGGCGGCTCTACGAGCAATGCGGCCTATCTGCAGAGATTGAGGAAATGCGGTTCGATGTTGGAGAGGAATTCAGTGGAAGAAGGATACCTAAACTCATCTTTTTGACGCGGGAACCCCGGACTTAGTTATTGGTGGTTGAAGTTTTGGCCTCATCAGCAGGAAGACTGACAACCATTTGATGACTGGAGTTTGCATCTTCCTAGGTAGGTAAGAAGGGTTATCTGGCCTGTAACGATCATGTATCGACATCGTCTAGTACCATTAATCAATCAAGAATGCCTAAGCATTACGACCGTGGTCCGCACGTGATTTTCCTAAGCAATTTTATACACCAAGATTTCGAGTATAGACAGTCACACCGCGCAAAAATATCCCCTCAGGCAAGCAGCATATATAGCATTGAAGACAATTAAACCGGATGGACTATTCTGGTTGTTGCCCGTTTAGCCACTCTTAGAATTTCTCCACTCCTCGATCCAGGTTCCCACAAACTGAACAATATCGGCTTGGGCCTCCGCGATGGCTTTGGGAGGCTGCTTCTCCTGAGTCTGGTTGGCAAATACACCATTGGCTTCCCAGTGGTGGCCAGCGCCCCGAAGACCATCCCAGACATCTTCTGGTGGATTGTCAATCAGGATCCATGGCTCTGATACTGTGGACTGGCGAGGAGTCGCTGCATCAGCGGCGGGGGTTGCCTCGCGCCACGGGTCGGCGAGACCATTAATTATGGCCAGTCGGGGGTATGAAATGTCAAAGCCGCCGTATTTATTTATTGCTGTGACATTAGGCGGTGTGGCTATACCGAACTCGGATTTGCAGTAGGAGTTCTCGTACTCGAGATCCAGGATGCGGGAAATGAGTGGCTTGCCGAGCGATGAGTCGAACCCGGAGCCGCTTACCCAGTAGCCCCATTCCGTACAAGTTTGAAAACTCCATGAGTCGAATTGTTCCGCAGGAACAGAAGTTCCGGCCAAGGATGCCGAGGTGGAGGCGGAATCGTCTGACGAGCCAACAAGAGAAGATCGTCTGAGGTATCCAGCATAGTTAAGTAGGCGCAATGTCAACGTATCATTGCCACCATATCCTGTGGCTTTCAGGATCTCAGCAGCTGAAGCGTTAATCGCGGCTGATGAAGGATACTCCAGTTTGGGGCTTGTGATGCGCTGACACCAATTGCTGAAGGTACCATCCCCAATTGCGCGGTCCCAGTTCCGACCTTGCCAAGAGTACAAGCCCCCATAGAGTCTTTCGACGAAATTTTGGTCCAACGCCGTGGTGGCGTAGTTGAAGAAGAGTTTGAATTCACCCTTAAGCGTCTCGTTCTTGCTGTCGATGAAGATCTTGTCGATAACATCGGTGACGAACTGCTGCGTCCAGATGCAGTCCGCTGGTCCGTACTGTCGGACGGGCTCAAAGTAACGCCAGTAATCGATGATGGCTTCAGTCACACCCGAAGACGAGATACCGCCCCAGAAGACATCCGGATATAGCTTCCGGAGAAAGGCCGATTGTCCACCGGAGTAAGAGACTCCATAGACAATCCAGGGGGCGTCTGAGGATGTGAGGTTCTCAGTTTCGAGCCCAGGAAAGACGACGTTTTTGGCAAAGTAGGCGGCGTCGGCAAGGGACTGTTCTGTCGACAGGAACCTGGCGTCCTCTACCGAAATGTCCTCAAAAGGGAAGCTGGTCCCATAATAACGATGTTCCAGGATGACACCAATACCGCCATGAGCCGAGGCAAGCTGATAGAGGATGCCTTTCTCAAGAAGTGGAAACCGGTAGCTTCCCGGTGCTTCTCCTGCAACAAAAAGGATGACAGGACCGCCGGGCTTATAGTGACTGGCATCGAACCAGTAGCGATTGTTAAAGGTGTCATCACTGTGTGGTTCATACCGGCTTTCATTTTGGAAGTGGTCGATGGGAATGGAGAGGTTGTATGCTGGGTAGGACGCAGCCAATTCTGCGCTCACCGCGCGCAGTGAGGCTTCCCGGTTAGTGTCGATGAATCGCCGTGGTCCACCTACTGTAGCGCCCACAGCCGTGGCCAAAAGTGACAGACATGCCCAGGATAACATCGTCGTTACGGGTCGTGAAGCTCTAGCTTGACGGCACAAAGCAGTCGCATTGACGTGTTGAGAGTGAAAGACAGGAAAGCAGGTAACAAGGTAAGATAAGCCTTGGTGAGAGCAAACAAGCACACAAGTCTGGTCCCACAAGACTTATTTCTAAGCAGCGGATCCGGCGTTGCGACATTGAATCCTGCTAGGAAGGTGGATATACTTCAAGTCTGTGTCGACGATCATTGACGGTGATTATTCCGTATAACGGCATTGCTTGGCCAATACGAGGTAATGTGCCTGGAATAGGGTTACATTGGCAGGCAGAGGAAAGACCACTAGCTAACTAGGATTAGAAGGTGACCTTCCGAGGCGCACAGCATCCTTTCGGCTGTAGCGGGGAACAACCTGCTTATCTTGGCGCATAGAACCTCGCGCCCCGAGGCCAATCCAACTGAGAAGAAAAGTCTAAACGTTCATGATGCTGGAGCATTCACTCGAGGTGAAATTTGGGAGCCTTTCATGAAGTTAGGACTCACACAGGGCAGAAACACATTATGTATATTGGTGTTGTCGTCATTCTTAGGGTCTATTTAGGTCAACCATTACCAGCTTCTGATACTCGCCGATGCTGATGCCCAAGTGAGTCGACTTGTTTCTCCTGTATTTCTGGAGTACACACACCTGCGGGCTTCCCTACGGAATTACAGAGACAAATGGAAACTCATCCTCAACAGAGCGGTCAAGTTCTCCTGCGTCCTGGCCTTTCAAACAAAATCCAAAGAAAGCATCCATGAGCTCTGTTTCGACCCGTAGAAGCTTGCCGCCATCAATTTCACCGAACCGATCCCAGTTTTGTGAAGGAAATTTGTCCCCGAGCAAGTCTCGGTAGATAACTATATCTTCAAAAGACTCGTGTACCGCTTCGTTGAAGTTGAATTCGCGCTTGAAGCCGGACAGGTTCTCCCAAAACTCGGCCCAGGACGGGTCGCCGCTCCGAGTGTGGTTCAAAGCCGCAATCTGCACGAAGGGGTCTTCAAGGCCCGAGCCTTTCACAGATCCGTAAATCGTTCCATCGAAGTTGGCTCCACAGGCGAAGGTGCTGTAGTTCGCCATGGCTTGTGCAGCTGTAGCGCCGCCGAACGAGTGGCCGAAGATGCCCACAGTGTCGGTCTTGAGGTTCGTGTTGCAATCAAGCCCTGGGATCTTTTCCAGCGTAGCTGAGTCCCCCAGCGAATCCGCAACAAACTTGACATCCGCCACGCGAGTTTCGAGGTCAAGCTCCAAGTATTCAGGACCGTAATTGGCAGGCACGTTCGAAGGCACTACCCGTCCGTCCGGGAACTCGACGGCCAAAGCCTCATACGTGTGGTCAACAGCCGCGATGATCCACCCATGGCTCGCCAATTCTTCCAGCTGTGCCGTGTAGATGAGGCGTGAGCCCCCGAGTCCGTGACCGAAAACGAGAACCGGTAGCTCGCTGTCCAACAATGGGGCATTGAGGTAGGAGCGCGAGATGAGGGTAGCTGATGTGCCGTTCGGGACACCAGCATGAAAGTCGAAAACCGCAGCCGCGTCGCGGGTAAATACGGGTGCAAATGAATAGTTCCCTTGACCAGGTACGGTAACATTCGTTGGATAGAACAAAGATATCATGAGGTCTCTGCTGTCCTGGGGCTCTGGTGCCAGCGGATCGGGGCGCGAGGCGTCGACGAGTTCGATAGAGACGGTGCCGACTTGGAATGGGCCCGACGTTGGTGGTAGCTGAAGGCTGGAAGCCAACGCTCCTGCAACGAGCGCGGCCGAGATGATCGAGCAAATATGCATGATGATGGATTGATTTCCAAGACCAATCGTGAGACCGTTTTAATCGTGGGTAGGGTAGCGTAGACTGAGGTGCATTAGAACTCAAGTGACCGGATGAACCATCTTATACAAACTTGAATGGTTTGGGCACTTTGACTACCCCAGTATACGCGTACGTAGGGGCTGAGTCTGAAGGAATGTTGTGGCTCCTGCAAGGCTTACAACGCGCTTTCCCTCCCCCGCCAATGGTTACACATCGTATCGTACTTACCTCTTTAGGAAGAGGTAAGTCTCCCCCACAATTTAGCCTCGCAAAGACCTACTGCTGGACCATCGTATTGGGATATGATCCATTATGATCTGTAGGCTTCATAAACAAATCAGCTCATTGCATCTTCGGCGGTGAAAGGTTTTGAATCCTTCCGAGCTGTACAGCCAGATTAGGACAGGGGCTGGATTGGCTCAAGACTTGCTTACATCTGATCGCCTGGGCGAAGGATTATTCATACATGCAGAACCGTGCCTCAACGGACCTCGTATTTCGTCATTGTGCAACTAAAGTCAACCCTATGCCAAGTCAACACCAGAGCCGACACTCCCGATGTCTTGGTAGGTTGATTGATGGTTGGCTTCTTTGCTTCTATTACCTGGTTTTGCAATCAGCTCGGCCACGAGATTTCACGCACCTCGGCATTGAAGATGCTCAAAAGATACACATTACCGACAAAGGGTGCGTCAGAAATAAATAGCAAATACTGACTGCCCTACAATAGAGACTTGCGTATTGATCATTTGAATAGCATACATCATTCGTAGAACTTTCATACAAAACCTGCAAAGCTTCAGTCTGGACTACGCAGCAAAGGTGTGCCAATACCTAGAAATCTTCAATATCCCCAGTCTTGCCACGACTACAGACAGTGCTGCATATCTTCTCGTCCTCGGCAACCTCGTCGTGCAGTTGCTGGTTGCGCCTCGCAGGCCAGATCTCATGGCCGGCTTCTTGCTCGAGGTCTAGGTGCTTCTTCAATTCCTCCCTTACCAATTTCTTGAAGTACAGCACACCGCTCTCGCGCTGAGAGTGCAGCGGTCCATGCATATAGACACCCGAGTTCAAGTTCTTCTGGACGCCGTTGCATAGGTCGTAGTCCTCCAGCTCGATGCCCTCAAAGAAATCGGCAGCCCGTTCGAAGACGTCCAGGGACGAGTCTGGGTTGCGGAAGGTCTGATACTCGGTGATGACTGTGGTTGGGCCGGTCGGTATAACACGCATGATGAAAAAGTACGGGGTAGAAAGGTTAACGGATGTGTTGGGGAAATTGTAGGTGAAAGCACCATTGCCAAAGAACTGAACATCTTCCTCCTTGATGTCATCCCTGTTGGGCGGGAAATGCTCGAAGCGGCCTTGATAAGGTGTGACGGAATACCTGTCGAGGTTGGTGATCTTTGTGATGCCGGGATGACTTGCCTTGCAATGGTAGCACTTGAAGACCGTCAGCGGCAAACTCAATCACTCACATCGTTGAGACCTACCTCGTTGTAATTCTCGCCGACCAACTTCCAATTGTACTTGCCATTCGTAGTCCAGGTGCGGTGGTAGATGTATTTGTCCAGAGAAAAGTCACCGAGGCGGGGCTGCTCGTCAGTACCTCCATTCATTGTCTCCCAGGGTATTGGTGTCTCAGAATCAAAGTTGACCCAGACAAAGCCGATCTTATCAACATGGGTGTGGATTTTGAAGAGGCTGTAGACATCCCTCTCAAAGTCGTTGAGCTCCTCGAACTTGGGAGCTTTGGCGAGCTTGCCGTTAAGCCCGTAAGACCAGCCTGGGAGGATGAGTGAGCACCAGTGGCGAGGCCAAGACGGTACGTAATACTGACCATGGTAGCCGCAACTAAGCATTTGCCTCGTTCCAGCGTTCGTAGTATCCTTATCGATGAGAGGGTATGCTCTGTGCCGGCAAACATTGTGGAAGGCTTGGATACCTCCTTCCTTGTTCTTGACCAGAATAAAGTCAAAGCTGGCAAGTTCGAAGCGGAGGTAGCTTCCGACGTCTGGTAGGCGAAGACGGTGAGTTGTGAGGAGCCAGTGCTTGGAGAAGATACCGCGGCGTTCAAAGTCATAGAACAGAGGTTCTGTATACCATGAAGCCGGGAAGTTTCCCTCCAAGATGGGCTTGCTCGGCCTGCCACTAGAGGCGGCCCCGTTGGTCTCGGAGCCTTTCAATCGCTTTGCGAAGGCTTCAAGCATATTTCCGTTGCCGAGTGGATGCTTCACGAATATGGGGAGTCAACCCTGGACGGTCGGCGGGATTTCTGTGCAAATAAATGCCTTTGGAGCGCCAGGAAATGTAAAGTCTATCAAAGTCAACTCCTCTTGATATGCTTACTAGATCTGTACACGTTCTGCCTGGTACATTGGAAATCATGGCGTTTCGATAGGGTACAAACTTGCTGGCAGGCCGCATCTGAAACCAACTCCTCCAGAATTGTGAGGGCTCATTCGTTACCAAGTTAGGCAATTCATGGCGCAGACGCGCTCATTGGACGGGACTAGAGACTGCGATGGCCGGTCAGGTGGTAAGAACTGTTGAGCAACTCCTGCGGGGGATAATGTCATTGACATCTTGGCTTGTACACTCTTTACCTCGCTACTGGCACGTGTGTATTGTCCAATAATTGGGGAGCACGTCATAATGGGCTTCGGACAAGAGCGAAATTTCTAGCCGTTGGAGAAGGTCTAATGTACGGCCTCTGCAGCTCATTAGCCCATCGGAATTAGCAGATTCGGCCTGGTGACATCAACAAGTCAAGTAACTGATACAAGGTCGGTATTCGTATTCATCCCATTCCATCACACACACTCGTATCAACGTTCGGCTGCATTATCAAAGTACTACCTCGGGACACTGATGACCATTGTGACGGTTCCAGGACAGAATGGGGAATAAAATAGCAATCACATGTGGTCATGCAATAGCCATCCCTGAGACTGACCCCGTAAGTGCTGCCTACTAGTAGGCATGTGTCTTCACACCGGCCTTCTACTGCCCGAGATGCGTTTTAAGCATCCATAAGCCACTATACAGCCGGGCAGCTGATTTTTCAATCCGCCCGGGAATTATTGATCTAGCCAATGATCGTGACAAGCCCCATGTTTTGCAGCATATCCATCCAAAATATATTTACGCCAACGTCAAGGCGTTTGAAAATCTCGGTGACTGCCACCCTCACGTTGTGGATAGGCTCAGAAAGGCAAGCGCCAGAGATGAATGACAAGCGGTCAAGGACAGACTCGCGCATGCGGATGATCCCCGCTTCTTCTTTGTTGCCCTTTAAGTCCTGGTTGATAGATAAGGATGTGGAGCCCACTAGCAATAGCAAGGGTTGGACGCACGACGTGCCCGAACTTGTATGGATTTGATCCAGTCGAATAATGATGTTGCGCCCTAGGAACTTCAGCCAGTCGTCCGAGTCCACATCCGAGTGCAAAAGAGAGGAAGACATCCTCGTTAGATTTTGCATCAGTGAGCGAGGACCATGCTGGTGGTTGAGATGGCGGCCACGCTTAGACAGCAAATTTGGAAAGACCTGGTAGAGCTGATAGAAATTTGCGAACATGTAAGCTTCGGCAAGCAGCAAATGGTGGATGGGCGGCGTGTTCTCGTCGCCGGTGTTTGCTATCTCGTGCAAGCTTGGAAGCTCGAGCCTCCATAATTCGTCTTCCAGAGCCTCCACTGCCCGCAGGAAGGTGGCGGGCTCTGTAAGGTGAGACTTGGGAGTTTTTGACCCGTGGTCGAACGACCTTAATTGGCGAAATAGGCGGACGAGTCGTGTAAAAAACGCTTGCGGTTGCTGGGCCACACTTGTCCACGGATGTGGTTTGAGTTGCTCCAAGTTGAACGGATTGCTCCCCCGAGATAATGCTTGCTTCTGTTGACACGGACTCAGCCCAGTGTAGTCGTGAATAGTCACCTCTTCGGTGACCCAAGAAGTGACCATCTCCCAGTAGACCAGCGCCTTTTTGAAGAAGTCCAAAGTTTCGAGCTCGTCGTCGGCACACCTGATTGGGGTGTAGAGGACCGCGTGCTGCATGGCTTGCAGATGAACAAGCCCTAGGTCTGAGATATCGTGCCAACAGGTACTAAGGCCCAGCATGAGCACGACAAACAAGAGCTCAGGAGTCCAGGATGATGCCGCGCTCACGTCTTGAGCGAGCTGCTTAATCGCTAGAGATTGGTACTCAGAGGCGTGCGTCTTGTAAGTCAAAGACTGTCGGCCCAATTTGGCGCTTGCCATACTGAGCATTGCATAGAACATGGCGCTGGAACCCTGCCACCTTCGGCTGATAAAGGAGCGGAACAGGTTTTGTGGAGAATCGAATGTTGAGAATATGCGGCATACTGCAGTGAAGTATGTTTCAACGAGCTTTCCTTGCAAGTCGAATATCCCAGTCAAGAGGGGTGTGCTGCTTCGGTGTGACGTTGAAAGCGCCAGTGACCCGGACGATGCCATGTCATCGCTCCTGGAGATGGAAGGATCCAATGAGTACCCATTAGAAGCGTCATCTCGTAGCGTTACACATGGTCTGCCGGGGGTTGGCATGGCCACTTCTGGGTCTTGTTGTACCCAGTCAAACCAAGACTCTGATGCATTCTGCGGATCTGTTGTCCGCAGTACTTTGAGGCAGGCGGTGGCCATCAAATCGCCTGTCCGGCTTGAATCGCGGCTATATCTTTCTGGATTTTGGGCACCCGTGCAGTTCAAGGGGAACACATCATCATGCGCTGCTCTGAACGTATCATCTATATCCGTGGGCGCCTCTTGAGCACTGATATCGTCCATCCTGCTGCTCAGTAACCCACTGTCGGCCTCGGCCTCCGTAAGGGTGTTAGGAGGATCCTGACGTTCAGTGCAAGTGAATCCGGACCCTGAGAGATTTGATATCGGACTCGGATAGGTCTCAGTGTCCATGCAACTTGGCGGCATCTCTAGTTCGGCTCGTACAATCAATGTGGTTTGACCTAGCTCATGCTTCCGTGACCATCTCAGCCTGGGCTGCTTTGGGAAGCCAGGACACTCCTTGCCCCTCTCGAGACACCTTAGACAGTGCGGTTTCGTTTCATCGCACTTGATCTAATGTGCATGAGCTCGCCAGTTGGGGAGAACATTCAGTGTTGGCACGAAGAACATTACCTTTCGTTCCTTGCATGTTTTACACCCCGAGGGCGATTTCTGTACAGCCCGTCGCCTCGGCCTGGCGGGAAGAGCCATTGTAACCAAGCCTGCTGCCAACGGCTGGTCCGTCTGGGGCGCCAAAAGCGTAGGCATTATTCACTTTGGCTCTGGACAAGCAGTACCATTACATCAGAGGAAAGTTACGAATAAAGAGTTAATAATGCATGAGTTATCACTGGTAGTCGTGGATGAGGTAGAATGCGGGGCGGGGCGGAGACTTATGTGTTGGGAATGTATGCGGAACGATGTGGCATCGAAAGCCGATAAGCGTCGATCCGCTGCATCAAAGGGCCAGCAGCTTGTCACAAGCATTGCCGCTGATTTGTGGCTGGACGGGTGAGTTCGTCTTATCTGTCTTACTATGGCCAACGTAATCGTGCTTGAGGGCCATCCTTGAGAACCTGCGTCTGGACGCGATTCTTTTATCATCTCATGTCGGGAATCCCGACTCGGGATTCGTCCCGAGATTTGCCAGGGGACCCGTTGTATTTACACAGTTGAGGAGTAATGTGACGCATACGTGGTCCAGGCGAACGACAACCCATCCGGCGATTGCGAGGCACCCACCACTGGAAAATAGCATCCGACAGACAACCTGGATATTCTACCGTGCGAAGTCCATTGGCCACGGGAAACAAACCCAGTCGCAGCAAGGTCTCAGAACTCACAGCCCCTGCTTAAGAGTCGACCTATTATCTCCGCTATAGTGCCAGTACCTCTCTCAAGCACTTGAGTGTCTCCATCATCTTCGCCGTTGAAGCCGCCTTTCGCGGATACACGTATAGGGCAAGCCGGCGCGTGTTGCACATCCGCTTATGATCACAACCCCATGTCCCAATATCTGCATTACAATCAGATGTGGGAGGGCTCTATGCTGAACTCTTTGAATACTCAAATTTCGAACCCAAGCTTTGCCCGCCAGCGTTCGTGCCAACCCGGGTAGAAGGGTGACTCCGCGAGTGTGCCTTCTTCCCAATTACTGGGAATCAATCCAGTCTCTACTTGCTCATTCTTCCAGTCCTCCAGCGCCTTAAGTACAGTCGGCCGGATATGTTGGTGAACCTTGCCTGAGGTGATGAGTGGTTTGCCCTCAGAGATCTGTTTCAAGGCCAAGGAGGGAATGTAGGGTTCGTCGCGCAACTCTGTCATTGGCGTGAAGACGGCCTTGAAGTTGAACACCACTGCACCCGAAAGAGGAAGGCGACGCAGTGTCTGCCAGTCGCATCGCAAGTAGCACTGCTCAATGCCCACAATCTCACCTTGATGCTTTGTGCCAGCATTCTTCGCGTACTCGGTGGGCGTGACAAAGAGCGGCTGCCAGTCTTCAACGAACCATGCGCATCTTTGGATGGGCCGGTCCGTTGGCATTTTGGAAAAGTAACTTTCGGCGATCAGCAGAGGCTTCAGGCTTTGGAGTTCCATCGAGATGACCACTAAAGATGCCTGGCACTCACCGATCCATGGACTTCGACATCTTTTCCGCATAGTCGTTGACTTCGGTGTGAATGTCTCTCAATTGCCGATTGAAATGTGTTCCGAACGTCCAACCAATGGAGGAACAAATGAAGCCGGCTCGTAAGTAATACATACCGTCCGACTCATCGCGCTCCATGATCGCAAAGTCCTCAGGAATGTTGTCGAAAAGGACTTGCAAAGGATTTCTGAGCTTGATAAAGGTTCTGGTGTCCAATAGTCGATTGACGAACACAGTATTGGACTCTTCGAGAGAGAAGTAATGGGGGTATCGGATGCACACGTTCTGCAGGACCATTTCCATCAACTCACGGCAAGCCAATTCAGAACCAGAGGCATAGTTGAGAATATTTGTCCCGTGTTGTTCCAACAATTGTTTGCGCTGCTTCAAACGATCGAAGTAATTGTTCTCCAGCTCAATCCAGAAATCAGGCTCGAACTTCTGCAATGCTTCACAGGGATCGCCGCTTGGGTTTCAGCTGTGAAAGTCTAAGGGCAAGGGGAAGTCACTAACACATTGTCTGATGATAAGTCCAGCGGAAGGGACGAAAAGGCCTGAAGATGGCTTTATGGATATCAAAGGCCGGACATGGTTTCGGGTGAGGGACACCGCTTAGCACATCATAGTCCGGGAACGACCCGAGGGCGCGGATATCTGTTGCTGAGAACCCAGTCGGGGTGAGTCGACTGGACTTCCCCTGCGGTTCAGGGCCGATAGAGAGAAGCGCTCGATATTCACTGGCACGGGGGTCCGTCGAGTTGAGCACGGCATCTCGGCGGGAGGGCGGAAACGTCTTTTTGAACTCATCGGTCTCAGAGTCATGTCTCTTGTCTGCATCCTTCGTCGCGGGATCGCCGCTGAAATTTATTTCTAAGGTCAAGCGTCGTGCGAAATGTGTGAAAGCGGAAAACAAGAGCCCTGACAAGACGAGTATGAGGGCTGCGGAAGGGGTCGTCAGATAGGATATCATCGTGGAGTCTAATCTGAGGATGACACGTATACACCACGATTCAGCATGCGTCCGTTGTTCCGCCCAAGAGGGCTCTACATATAAATTGCCTTCCTAGCAACATATGGGCGGCAGTGACGCCGCGGTGCGAGTTCGCGCGAGACGTGGTCTGCCAGCCAATGGGATGAGCGTCGCGATACATTTCCCAAAAAGGTTTAGCATTAATTTTAATTCCCTGCTGAAGTTCTCCCAAGATGTCTTCAGAACCCCCGCTCCCTTTCTCCTCCCCGCGATAGGTACGATAGTGTCTGTACTCGTGGTACTTAGTAAAAACACTTTCAAACAACTGTGGTATACTTGACTCATTAGCTGCCACGGGATCGAGATTGAATCTGGCAAGGCCATGCGTGTCCAATCGGTCAAGTATGCCGAAGACGGGCAATGCAGGTTTGCCGGCGTATGTGGGTACCTAGGTCAGGGGGAGTAAGTAGTCGACACTGGTGACTTCAAAGATGAAGAGGTCGTCTGCGCCTGGATCAGGCACATCAGTTGATTTCACATTCAGCTCAGACGCCTGCCTCATCCCGTCTTTGCCTTGTCGATGCAATAATGTCGAGCTCACCAGATGGAATCTACGAACGTGGGGTTGTCGATCCTGGACTACCGGTCAAAGAATACTCACAGCCCTTCTGGCTCTCTGAACCCTCGAGCATCAGCAAATTGCAGTCGACATGGGTGCAGGAGGCAGATGTGGTGGTTATCGGTTCGGGCATGACATCTGCCAGTCTTTGCCGCACTCTGTACTCGACTTGTCCCGAGCTGAAGATCGTCGTGTTGGAAGCTCGTGAACTATGCTCTGGAGCAACGGGCCGCAACGGAGGTCACTGCAAGGCCATGAGCCCCGGCGTCTGGCACGACTACAAGAGCCAGTATGGTGTTGAAGAAGCGGTGCGGATCATGCAGTACGAGCACAGCCATCTCCAAGCCATCTCCGCGTGCGCCAAAGAGAACAACCTCGAATGCGATTTTCGCATAGTGGAAGGTCTCGACGTCTATCACGAAGAAACTGTACTCAAGCGGGCTTGTGACGCCTGGAAGACATGCGAACATACAGCCCTGAGCTCGCGTCAAACTATACGTGCTACCTGTCGAGGGCGGATCTCCAAGCTCGACACCTAGCCGAACATTGCCTTGGCGCCATTGGCATGACTGCTGGCACCCTTTGGCCATATAGGTTCGTCACGGGCCTCTTCGAGAAGATGGTCCGCGAGAACAATCTCTCCATCCAAACGAACACCCCAGTCACGTCAATCGTCGACAACGATGCTGACGACTTTGCCACCGTGCGGACGAGTCAAGGCGAAGTGAGGGGACGCCAGGTCGTCCATGCCACAAACAGCTGGATTGGTCATCTGCTTCACGAGGTGCGGCCTTTTATCTCGCCCGTACGCGCCAACGTTCAGAGACAGGTGCCGCGCCCAAACACGCTCACCGTCGATGATCGGTCATTCTGGCTACGCTACGGGGAGAAAGAATATGACTACATAATCCAGCGGCCTGATGGCTCCTACATAACGGGCAGGGCCAACACAGGACGCAGAGCCACAGCCGACGACTCCAAACTCGATCTAGTCCCCCAGGCCCACCTCCGGGCAGTGACTCCTCAGTTCTTCGACTTCGGGACCAAGGATATCCAGGTCACACATGCTTGGAGCGGGGCGGTCGCGTTCACGGAAGACCACAATCCTTTCGTCGGCCAGATCCCACTTCCGGGCCGTCGAAGTCAATGGGTATGTGGGGGGTATCAGGGCATTGGGATGGTGAAGGCTTTCCGGACCGCACAGATGTTGGCGTTGCTGCTCTTGGGAAAAGACGTTCCAGTGGAGTACCCGCGGACCATGTTGCTCACACCTCAGCGACTTAGAAGTATGCAAATATCGGCAGGGAGTAAGCTTTGATATGATCGAGAAATCATGACACCAGACTAGGCATAGGAGATAAAAATCAGTTTTACTAAGCTCTCGTTGCTGATAAGAAACCATGAATTAGCAGAAGGTTTGTGCTCAAGACCATCTCGAAATTTGTATCATCCAGGGTCATATGAAGATCTAGTTATAAGTCTGAGCCCGGAGATATTTGGTTTGTCTCTATAGAGTCCACTTCCAAGGACCCTGCAGCCCATGCTGCCAAAAGAACCAGCCCATTCCCGACAATCCGACGGCCAGCACAGTCATTTTCAGAGCGTTCACAGCAGCCTCTTTGACCCAGAGTCTTTTTCTCTGCTCAACCATGTCACTTGCCTGATTTGTGTGCGGGAAAGGCTCTTCAGGAACCTCCTTACCAAGGAAAGCACACAGCTCCTTCCAACCTTTGCCGTGCTTGCCCAGGTCGAACTCAAGGATTCTCTCGGCTGGTACCAGTCTTCGCACGCGAGAGTAGTGGGCGTCATAAGTCTTCCGGTACTGCTCCTCCGTCCAGTACTCCGGGTGAGGGGTGGTGACATAGGGCCCTGAGCCGCCTATCATGGTGAGAAAACAGCAGGCGTACTGGTGCCAGGCCCGTGACTCCGCGCTGAGAAAGGGCCGCAAATAAGGCCACCATTTCCATGTCGTCAAAACCATGCCCGTTTTGCTGACGGAGCGGTACCAATCCTGGAATGGTCGCTTATTGAGAATGATCTTTGCCTCCGGATGCAGCGCGACCCATTCTTCCAGGAAGAACATGGCGGGCCCGTCGATGATCCCTTCATATTTCCATAGGATCTTCGACCAGTCATCGGCGTCGTAGGGTGTCTTGGTGCCGCCGTATCTTGCTGCTAATGCCTCGTTCCAGAAAGGGAGGTCACCATTCTGCATGGCGTCGACTGTATGGTAGGTCGGAATGCCAAGTATGTTCAATGCCATCCGGATAGCTGCCGTCATCACATCAGCAACTAACGTTATATGTAGAGCCACGTGCAAATACCGCACATTTTGTTCCCGAGCGAGGCAGTCCCAGCCCCAAGACAGCGAGATGGGCTGGCCTCGGGGCCGGTGGCAGTCTGTCAATGAGCCTATTGGCGTCTGCTGTCATTGTGGGAGTGCTCCGTTGGTTTGTGGTCTGTGAAAGTGTCGCAATTTTCACCATGACACTACTAGTGCGAGAGTGGTACCACCACCTGCGGTGGGCACATAGTGTTTATATTGTCAACGGAAGCATATGTCAAAAGCGACTGAGGAGAATACTTGAAGGATTTTACGACACTGACTGCTTCCAGGTTCCGGGGTCGATTTCGTCCCCGCTTCCACCTCGTGATTAATGGGAAATTCAAGTAGTGCTGAGGTGAGATTTCGGCAGATCAGCCCAAATGCACTATGGACGCGAATGTATCTGAGTTCCGGTCGCACAACCTCAAATTAGACTAATGTTTTAGTTTACTTGCTTCATGCAGTATTTTGCCCGTGGAAAGGGAGCAGTGTTTTGTGCACCCTTGCATATTAACGAAAATGCTCTTTGATGCATTCTTTTGGTAGCTGTCGCAAAGCGGAGATGAGGTGGTATGATAAGGCACTGTTTGTCATTTTTCTACCGAACACAGTCAGGACTTATTTTCCAGCAGTCGACTGTCTCTAAAGACTGCATAAGCATTTGAAAGGCCATGATAGAGAAAACGGATATTCGCACCGGTCAGAACGGATGGCGCACCGGTACGGAGGTACATAATGCCCCCCACCCCTGCACAAAAAACGCCAACTACCCAAATGAGTATGTATATTTATAGCCAACTATCCTCATTACTACTACGCTGATGCTATTATCTATAAACTAGGTGGAAATGTAAGTAGTAGGTATAAGTAGTGGATGTAGGTAGTGGGTTTTATGGGAGTGGGTGTTATGGGAGTGGGAGTGGGTGTTAGGCATGATCAGGGTGGATTCATACTATCTTAGGTTTGTATGCTCTCGCAAGGTACCGGTGTGCCCGGCGTTTTGACAGGCACAAATAACTACTAATATTCTCATGATAAAATGGTCCTATGCTGCGGATCCGTTGAGCATGAATCATCCCGATTTATCCAGCGCGGTAATTTGGTCGAGTAGCTGCAAATTCATTTTCTGCTCTTCATTTCATCATTCTGAGCGGACAAAACTGTCGAGAAATGATCACAGTTGAGACACAAGATGCAATCCTCCTGCCGGAGTTGTCCACGAGGATGATGTGTCAGAATGAGAACATCAAAATTTTCCATCGACTCCGTACCTGATTGAGTTGGCATTTACTCAGGAGAATTGCTCGAGACTGGACCGGAGGAAAAAGGTACCTCTTAGTTCTGCTCGAAGGTCGAGTACCAATGCCGAATTTCCACGAGTGTTTGCGAAGACTCCCATGGATTGCATGGACCAGTATGTCAAGTTACACGACCGCTGCAGTGCTCCCTTCTGTGTACGGTGTGTTGCCAAAAACTTCCAGTGACAATATGGATTGACCAGTATGGTCTGTGACTGAACAGTAGTCCGGTCTGAGAACCGCCAGCAAGCCTCACAAAACCCTTTGAAAGCCCTCCTCGTCCGACGTCTCAAGGTTGCCCTCGTACACAAGGCTCTTGGAGTGATTGATAAAGAAGATCTGTTGAGAATTCAGACAGTCAGCTATATATTTCAGCATACCATAACCGAGACGCTCTCTAGACGTACCTTAGCAGGATATTTCTCATCTCTTGCGGCCAGCCGGATTCGTATACCCATTGACCGGACAATCACAGGAAACTGCACCTTTTGAAGGACCTGAATGCCGCTAGCTCCATCGCGTCCTAAGCTAGGAAACCGTCTGCGCAAGCTACGCTGCGCTCGGCTGAGGACGCTGGCGGCAGACCAGGAGCTGTCCCGGTACTGGCTGCGCGAGATATAGAGGAAATCCGGTTCCATCTTGAGGGTCTCAATCCTGGTAAAATGGCCCACGAATTGCTTGAGATTGGGACCTAGGGCATTCTCTCGAAATCCGTGGCACCGGATCTCCCTGACGACAGGTCGAGCGGAAACAGGGATTGTGCGCAAGACTTCGGAAAAGCTGACGGTCTCGAAGAGTGGGTTCAGGGCGCTGTCGATGACGGTTGAGGACCAATAGGCAGACAGGGCCTCGGCGTAGATCTGATGACAGACAAGGAGGAGTTGGTGGTGGTGTGAAGGTCGAAGGGCTAGCTCCATGCTCAATGGATGGCGTGAGGGAATTGTCAGGAGTCTTACTCGTGAACCATGGAAGACTTTTCTGTAGATTTGGAGACGTATCTCGAGGGGTAAAACCGTGAGAAGCCTCGATACCAGAGTATTGCTGAGGTCGCTGCCCTCATTGGATTGATTCGCCATGTTTGTCCAAGACTCTGCGTCGGAGCTGGATGAACTCCTCATGACAGATACTGTGGGTGCTTGATGGACCGACCCCTGTGGTTTGAGGTCTCAAGTCTTGAAGACCGTTAGTGTTTTCAAATCAAAGACAGTGGAAGTAGATTGTGGATGGCAGATAAAAGATGTTAAGATTGTTTTCAAACGCTGCTCGATATTTATCAAGCCGTCTGGTCCATCCACTCCAAGTAGGCAGAACACACATGATTGCAATGACTGGATCTGTCAAGTTCCAAAAACCTATCACCTTTGATTTCACTGGCCTGGGCTGTTTGGTGGCCTGCGTATGTACCTAGGTACTGACGTATTTACCCACTGCTCTTCACATGGAAATGTGATGTGCGAATTTATATTTACTCAAGACAGCATCCATGGTGTTCAATGCACTAGCGTAGACGTTACTGCAATTTGTTGGTGCCGGAAGGTGGAATATCAGGTTTGTCTTATCTTGTACACTTGTTGATTTTTGAATTAATACTTGTGCCTGCTGGACTTTATTGTTAACCCATTCAACTTGCAATCCAATACTGACAATTACCTTAGGCTCGCAGAATCACTGATACATTCACTTACATGAGAATTCACCATGTGCCTGAGTTTGAAAGATATGTTGTGACTGAGAAGTGGATCACCCAATTAGGAATTAATGGCTCTCTCGCAGGCAAATACACCGTCCCTGCATCGAATGGTACCACGTGTGTCAGAATAGGCCGTGATCTGGTAGAGTCTGGTGAGGTTTTGGGTTCTTGGTCTTGGGTTGTGGAGGATGTGAGAATTCAATGGATTAGTAGTCTTCACTCTGCAATCCTCATGATTAGTTCAAGTTGTCTCAATAGCCTCGGCGCTCACTGCTCCTGATATCTCATTGCGAACTGTCCTACGGAGCTCCATAGCTCATACTCGAAGGACGCTCAGTTTACGAAAACATGGAGGTATGTTCCATGTGACCCCCACCCCCCGGCGCCGAAGGAATTGACTGCGTTTCATAGCCTTTGCATCTCGATTTCCCATCCCCAGTCTTTCCTCCGATCCCACAAGCCCTCCGCTACCAGACACCCTCTGGTCTCAATGGCTGATGAATGCATTTGACGCCTGACAAGCAGCCGGACTATCGACGGAAGCAAAATAGCTGCTTGAGTGCCACTCCTGCCCCAGCCAGGCCTCGAGCTCGTCAGCTGATCTCTACCTTCAAGGGCGGCTCGCTGCCTATGGAGGGTATATGAGGGTATGGCACGACGTCGCACAGGCATGGCCTGCGCTCCGAGTCCCGGAAGTAGTCGTCGCCGTAATGGATGAAGAGCTGCTCGCCGGGGGCAATGTCGCGGCCGGCTACGAACGCGATACACCTGCGGCGGCCGTACGTGATGAACTGGACGTCCAAGTTGGGCTTGCAGCGGTGGTTGACAAAGCGAGTGATCTGTGTCAGAGTCATTAGCACCTGCCACCGGTATTTGGACCCTCCTCCCCGAGATCTCTCAATCTCGACAAGGGGCACAGCAGGAGATAATAGAAGAACATGTGGACCTACGCTCCCATACTCCCGCGCATCCACCCTAGCGATGCCCTCAAGCTCAAAGGCGTACAAGTGGCCCCCCTCAAGGGTCCGCGCGCTGTCGAGCGGGTGCAGCCGGCCCAGATACTCGCCCACGATGTCCCCCCTGCGAATATGGGCCCCGGCGAAGACGCCGTAGCCCAAAGCAATGCCCGGGATGGCCGCCCTCTCGATCCGCAGCTCGCCCGCCTGGGCCACCCGCTCTGTGCGACGCCGGAACGACCTCACGCAGCTGTCGCCAAAGCATTTTGTTCCCTCACGCCCGCATATGAGGCACGGCTCCTGGTCGTCTACCCCGTGGGCCAGGATGGCGGCGCGGGTCTTGATCCCGTGCGGCGGGCCTGCGTCGAGGAGGCTGTTGCGCTTGCTCTTTTTATAGGCGCGGTTCTCGGGTTTCCAATCTGCCGGGTCTAGGATGTAGTTGTCTATGCGCCGTGGTTGGAGGCCGTCTGGGTAGGTTATGTCTCGCAGGGTGTCCATGGCTGAGTCGTGGTATTGGAAGAGCGGGCGAACGCTGGGGTTCGCAAGGCCGATCATGTTGTTGCGGTCTCGTCCGTGGTGGCTGGCATGCAGAGTGTGTGGACATGTGCCCCACGGTCCGTAGGACCTCTCCCAAGGAGGTAGGGGCCGGTATAAGCAACATCATGGCCTTCATAGGCTGTTGGGCACATTCATTATTCGATAGGCTCTGACATCTTGCCGAGGAGGCCTAGTTGACTTTGTATCAGTTTGGTAAAGAAGTGAAACACATCGCCTGATGACTTTTGCTGTGTTCTTTCAATTAGCGAACTTGTTTATAGGATGCCTTGTGATCTAATTTAGACCTGAAACTCATCAATGAGCTAGCATTAGACGACTGAATAGATTCTTTTGATCTGTTGGCCTTGAGGCGTGTCGATAGCATTCGCAGGCGGTCTCACAGATGAAGGCTTACAAAACGTGGAGCAGGTCTGCATTGCGATAATGGGTTATCCACTGACTCGACCCCGTCCGGTTCGCCTTGAAGCAGACGGTGAGTTGGTATGAAAGTGAAAAGAAGTGGATTATTTGGTATTTAAGGCTGCTGGTAGCCCAGAATCGTTGACAGCTGCGTCGTCCAGTCCAAAGCCTTGGTGGATTACTCGGTGCCACAAGAGTGAAGAATTAATGCCAGCCCTTTAAAGAATGCGAAACATGATGCAAACCCAATGGCCCCCAAACGCCCGTCAGGAATGGCCAACGTCGAGTGGGTGGACGCCTCAAAACCTCCTTCGCCTTCTTCTCCGGTCCGACCCGCCCCCGAAAGCCATGTTCACCATCTCCATTATAATGAGCTGCAACACATACTCCTTGATCATGGCCCAGGCCTGCTCCTTGCGGTACCAGGGCAGGGCATTCCACCCGAGGACCCAGATGCCCGAGACGAGGGCGACGACGACGCAGCGCGTGGCGAAGACGCTCGCGCCGCCGGACGCGACAGCGTAGAGCAACACGGCCTCGGCGACGGCGAGGGCCCAGTAGTAGGCCGGCTGCCACAGCCCCAGCACGATGGTGTTGCCAGCTGCAGCTGCAGCTCCTCCCCCGCCGCGGGCAATATCCTGCCCCGGGTTTGGGATGGTGAGGGTCAGCGGGAGGGCGGTGCGCTGGGAGGCTATATACCAGTGCAGGATGGCGGCGCCGCCGAGCAGGACGGGCGATAGGACGCGGTCGGCGAGAACGGGCCCGTCCACGTAGGTGACCCAGTCGGATTGGGTGAACCACGAGACCGGGGCGAAGCGGCCTGACGCGGCCGAGAAGAAGATGGCCAGCCCCACCGACGTGACGCGGCGGACTAGGAGGTCTGTTGACCCCGGCATGGTGCCGTTGATTTCTAGCTGAGTGTGGTGGGTGTGGAATGCTCTCTGTGCCTGGTGGTGTGGTGAGGGAATGAAGAAATCGTGGATGATGATGAGTATTTTGCTGTGTGGAATGACTCGAGAGAATCAGGATAGGAGGCTCGAGTCACAGGCGTCAAAAGATGACCACAGTGGTGAGAGTCAGTGGTTGAGTTGAGTTGTTTCTGCCCTTGACCGGATGTCGAGGGAGAGAGTCTGCTCCGGTATTATATGGGGGGATTCGTGGGATGTAGTCTACAAGTTGATGCAGATCCTTGCCCCACCCCTCGTGGCTTGACAGACCAGTGTGAGCGAGTGTCCAGGGCAATAAACACTGATTGACGACGTTGAATCGATGCTATGTCTTCATCTGTGTTATCACTGAAAAAGGGCCGCCAGGCGTCAGTTGATGGCGTCGCCACTGGATTATGTCAAAGGCCACCTCAGCCCCTTCTTTGTCCCGCGCCGCCCAGAAACGGTCACACTGCACCCGTCCTGCGAGAAACTTCGAGAAGACCCCGTCAGTCATGTTTCCCTCTCCCTCTTACTCTCTCACACCCTCACTCATCTTTTGACCCGCTATACCCTTATTTTTTCAATCAGCCCACCAAGGACCATAAGCATTCATCCAATCTTCGGCGAATGTTACCTGGGACTTCTCCTGGCGGAGCAAGCTGGCGATCCGGGTGCGCATGGCCGGTTGCGACGCCGTCCCAATGTCACTTCGTGCCTCGGGACGGGCTGTGAATGGAGCGTGACCGTCTGAGACCATCTTGCTGCAGGGTCCAACCCTCGCTGAGCCAGCTGAGCACTGTCCTTGCATCCTCGCATGGGCAATTACGCACGACAAACAAGCTCATCAATGTGACCGTCCAAGAGATGAACCGAGAGCGTAAATCCTATTTTAGGGTCCAGTTCTATACCAACGCGTTTCGCAGCAAATGCATATCGACATCGTCACCACACTGGTAGGTAGCCATAGAATGACCTCGTTCGAGATAGAATGTCTACCTATCTGTCCGTCCGTTATATTTAAACCACCACAATGCAGCAATCACTACCACTATTTCTTTGATTTGGCCTTCCTCTTCAGCGCCCGCATCTCCTTCTTCATCCTCGAGTCGACCATCTTGTACCTTCCCTTGACGCCCTTGGGCCGGCCCTTGCCCTTGTTCTGGCCCCTGGCCACCACCACCTTGACCGGCGGCCGGCGCACCTTCTTGTTGGCCTTGGAGATGAGCTTGGAGATGCTGTCGGCCTTCTCCTTCTCCGTCATACCCTCCGACGCTGCGAGCACGTCGCTCTTCTTCTTGAGCTTCTCCAGTCTGTCCGCCGCCCTGAGCTTCTTCCGTGCCTTTGCCTCGCGCACCTTCTTGATCGGCCGAGCGTTATACGCCCGTAGCTTCTCCTTGATGGCGGCGGCGGCCGCCTTGGTGATTGGCTTCTGCTGCCGGTCGTGCCGTGACTCATCCTCTGTGAACCACTCCGGAAGCCCGTCCCGGTCCGCCCGGAACGCGTGCTTGTTGAACCCGTCGTCCATCAGGTCGTGGCTCGACTTCTTGCCCGTCGCGAGCTCATGCGCCAGGGTCATTGCCTCGGCCGTGATGATGTCGATTTCTGTAGATTTGGGTCAGCTTGTGTTGATCGGGAGGGGGGGGGGGGCGGGTTTATGGCAGCGTACCTGGCCTGTTGTCACGTTCGCGCCTTTCGCGCCTCTCCTCCTCTTCCCAGTCGCTCTCGTCCTCGTCATCTTGTTCGGCCTTCTGTGTAGTAGATTTGACCACTTCGAAGTCCTCGTCCTCGTCCTCGTAGGCATCCACAGCTACAGGTGCTTTTGGTTTCGGTA
This sequence comes from Diaporthe velutina, assembly GCA_038088505.1. Lineage (NCBI taxonomy): Eukaryota > Fungi > Ascomycota > Sordariomycetes > Diaporthales > Diaporthaceae > Diaporthe > Diaporthe velutina. The sequence continues at coordinate 106,321 of JBBWSJ010000129.1, read as the reverse complement.
CGTTCGCTGGGATATCTTCGTCCGAGGAGACTTCGTCGGCCACGTCGATGTCCATCTCCTCAACCTCCACCTGCTTGGGTTGTTCTTCCTCTTCAGGCTCGTCCAAAAGACCATCCATATCCTTGAAAAGGTCCTGATTGAAAAAGGCCCTGGCACGTTTTGACAGCCCTGACGAGTCTGCCGTATCCTTTTCAAGGTCTGTCAGGAGCGTCTTCTTGCCAGCCACACCATCCTCCCCGGCATCTGAGTCCTCGTCACTGTCCTCGTCCAACTCGCTTTCCTCGTCGCTGGCCGCCTTCTCATCTGCAGATACACCCTCCCATTCGTCATCGTCGTGCTCTTTCTTTGACCGTTTGGCTCGGTACTTTGCATCTGTTGCGGCTTTCCGCTCCTTGTAGGCGTCGTACATGCCGTCGAGCTCCCGCTCCAGCCTGTCTTCCTCCTCGTCGCTGTCCTCGTCCGAGTCTGGCGAGGTGCCTAGACCGCTGTCCCGGTCCTTCCTGGCGTCCTGCTCGCTGATCTTGACCATCTTACCCTTGGAGATCCGGCCCAGGGCTCCCGCCTTATCGACGGCCTTGAGCTGAAACACTTCGTCCTCGCCCATCGCGCCCCGTTCTTCCAGACCGATGTCCATGGGGGCGGTCATGTTCAGTTGCATGCGCACAATGTCCTTTTGTCTCTGCTCATTCTCCTTGCGCCTTTCCTTCTTCTTCCTAGTCCCATCCTTTTCTTTGAGTGCCTGTAGCTCCTCTTGTATCCTCATCTCCTCGTCCATGTTGTCCACCTGAGCCGTCTCCTCGGCAAGCTCGGGCTCCTGTTTGCTCTTCTTGGTGGGGAAGCCAAACTTCTCGCGGACCTTGAGTCGCCATTTCAGCAGCAGCTTGAACTCCTTCTTGCCGAGAACCTTCAAGTCCTCGCAGCACCGGCGGATGTCATCTGTTGTCTCGGGCAACTTGTTGAGCGCCGCCAGGGCCACATCTCCATTCCTGGACTGGTCAAAGTGCAGGCGGTTCTTACTTCCCAGGATGGCAATGGGATCTGTAGTCTGAATGAACTCGGAGGCGGGGACCTCCTTGAATTGTGTCCAGTCGCCCTCCTCGTAACCTTCTCTCTTGCGCTTCTTGACCTCAGGGTTGTAGACCTTGGCCTCGTTATTGGGGGTAGGTGCGGCGAGCTCCTCAAAGACGGCGCGGGGGTCGAGAAACTTGGGGTCGATGTGCTTGGGGGCCTTAAAGCCTCGGCAGACGACGAAGATTTCGGCGGAGACGTTTCGGGAAGAGGGCGGCTTGGTGGCCTCCACCTTGGTGAAGAGCTGGTTGAAGACCCAGAGCAGCGAGTTGTAGTCTTTGGATCGGAAGACCTTGGTGACAAAGGTGCCGCCCTCGACGAGGAATTCGGTGGCCAACTTCATTGACTGCAGGACCAGCTCGGCTTGGTTGAAGGAGTCCTGTACCCAAGCTGTACCGACGTTGGGGGCACCGTCGTGAAGGACAGTATCGGCCTTCCATGTCTTGAAGTGTTTCTTGATGGTGGCGCGGCACTGTTCGGTGGTGATGTCGCTCTGGAAGGTGATGACCTTGGGGATGGGCTTGATGGGGGAGAGATCGACACCGACGATGAGGCTGTTGACGGGCATAACCTCTGCAGCAACCTGACACCATGACTGTGTGGAACGAGGACCGGTTAGTAAGTCAGAGTAAATTGGATGGCTGATTTACTGTGACGGCATATCATCTAGTTCGATATATCCATAAATGGGTTGGACGTACACCAGGGGCGGCGCAGAGATCCAGCAGGACCTTGCTCTTCTCGAGGAAACCATATTTCTTGTTGAGCTGGATCAGCTTGAAGGCGGCACGGGCGCGGTATCCCTTCTCCTTTGCAAGCTTGTACCACTTGTCGAGACGACCTTTTCCGTGCTTCTTCTGGATCGCCATGGTGGGCAGTCGAACCGGGTTGGAGCGGAGCGGCCGCGCTGGTTGTGGTCGTGGTTGTCAGGCGACAGTCGAAGTGGTGGTGTCCAGGTCCAGAGGTGCACAGGAATGGGAACTGGGACCGGGTCGAGAGGCGCAATGCAATGGACTGCACGAAATCGAGAACTTTTTTTCGCGGCCAAGTGCTTATCTCTTATCGCTCTTTTGGGGGCCCGGGTGAGTGGGGCGCACTGAGCGGGATTGCAGGTTGGGGGGGGGGAGGGTGTGTGGTTGGTCAGGGCTGGTAACCCTCTACCCTGAAAACATTCAGGGCCAGGACCAGGGGCCTAACCCAGCTCGTTTCTGGCGGCGGATGCAACCGAAACGGGACGTGCTTTTGGCGTGCTGGCTTGCGGCTGATTGGACTGAAGGCTAAAGTGCTACGCGGTTCCAACGCGTGCAGGGGGGAGCTCAGACGCAGAGCAGAGCTCCACGGCCTTTTGGTGGCGTTTTTGCGCGTTGGTCGAAGCGAATTGAGTGCTATGGTTGATGACATCGCCCTCATGGCCCACACTGCACTTCTGCATTCTACACTACACTCGTCTCGTCCTCAGCTCAGCTTGGTTTCCTCTGATTTGATCCCAGCCTGCCCAATTCCAATCCGTCTTGAATACCTCGATCCTTTTCTTTCATACCTCCTCTCCTCACCTTGTAAACATCGCCGTTGTCAACCACAACCTCTTCTCTCTGTTTCGCGACAGCCTGGCTATTTGTTGATGTGTCTATCTCTCATCTTGTCCTCCTTCTGACCTTCGTCTTGGATCGTCAGCCCCAGATTGACGTCTGGAGCCTATCCTTGTACGATAGGAACCCATTTGATTATCACCACGCCTGCAGATAGAGACGCTGCACTCGAGAGTGGTCGAAGCGCAAAGGCCATGGACCTGAACGATGGCCGACTTCAGTCCAGCCCAACCACCACTGGCCTCTCTTCTCCCCCTCGTCCTCCACCAGCACGTCACGCAAAGCAGAAGCGTGCTCCATCCATAACCCCTCGCAAGTTCAATGCCTTCTTCGCCCGTCGCTCGACGCGTCTCGCCCCGAATGGCGCTTCCGTCAACCAGAGCTCACGTGCCTTGGGTGCCATCACCGGCTCGGCCATTAATAGACGCCAGCGCCAGATCAGGGACGCACCAATTCCAATGAAACCTCTGGGCAACCCCGATGACGACAGTGCCCAGGATGAGAATGACAATGGCGACGACGACGACGCGCCCGAGAGCGAGACCCCCAGGCAGTCCAAGAGGCGAAAGACGGGCCACCACACTCCTCCCGACTCGTCACCTATGAAGCCACCCCCTCCTCTGTTCCATGCCTCGCCGTGTGTCCGGGACGCCGACCCTGCAGCCGTCAAAACAGCACTCCTGAGCCCCTTGCAGTCTCTCGCGGCTAGCAGTCAGATGACAGAGGACATATCAGATTTCGAATGCGACCATGACGACTTTGACGACGACCCCGAGCCACCGAAGCGCCTCAAGCAACTCACCCACCGGGGAATGGATGCCCAGCTCTTTCAGCGCCAGCTGGGAGACATGCCGCGCGCAGGCCGTTCTTATCTGTCGACACCAACATCCGATTGGCGCTCAGAGACATCGAATTTCAGCTCGGGTCCTACCGACGCCCACTACTGTTCTAGCCACGAGGGTCTGGCAAGATGCATCCCTTTTTGCACAGCCTCGTGTAATACAAACAGCCTGGTGGCTGTCGGGGACGAGGAAGGGCGTGTGCGCCTGCTAGATTCCTCCTCCAACGCTCGTTTCGACAAGATCCACCTGTGCTTCCAGGTACACGGCAACGCCATCATCGACATGGCATTTTCCGAGGACGACCACCGGCTGGCAACAGCCTCGGGTGACCAGAGCGGTAAGGTGGTCGATATGATGACACAGACACCAATTTCCGTACTGGGCCAGCACACTGCTTCCTTGAAGCAGGTTCGCTTCCAACCGGGCCAGTCGCAGGGAAATGTACTGGCAACGTCAGGCCGCGATGGAAGCATTCAGATCTGGGATCTTCGGTGCAATGGCGGAACAGCCGTCATGGACCCCATCGTCTTGGAGCGAGAGGCGGGCCTGCAGTTCACCACCATGCGTAAGATTAGCACGGGCTGCGTCGTCAACTCCTTCTTTGGCGCCCACGAGGCCATGCCGCGCCACCAGACCCGCTCTGTCGGCCTGCTCGCCCCGACCACGACGTCGATCGACCACCAGACAGACACAGCTTCTCGAGGCGAGGTACCCGGCCGCATCAGCGAGGTTTCGGTCACGGCTCTGCAGTGGCTGCCCTCAGGCCGCGAGCACCTCCTCCTATCGGGCTGTGAGGCCGATGCGTCCATCAAGCTGTGGGACATCCGCTCCATCCACACCAGCCGCAACCACCGCGCGCCCACGCCCCTCAGCTACACCGCCACGCCCGCCTCGCACACCAGCTGGCGGCACTTTGGCATCTCGTCGCTGACCCTCTCTACCAACGGCTCCAGGCTGTACGCCCTCTGCAAGGACAACACGGTCTATGCCTACAGCACGTCCCACATGGTCCTCGGCCCCGCACCAGGCAGCGCGCCCGTTAAGCGCCCCAAGCACGCTCCCGCGGACGAGCTTCCCGGCCCGCTGTACGGCTTCCGCCACCCCAGCCTCCACGCCACCTCCTTCTATGTCAAGTCCGCCCTGCGCCCCATGCGCAATGGCCGGAGCGAGCTGCTGGCCGTCGGCAGCGCCGACAACTGCCCTGTCGTGTTTCCCACGGACGAGCGCTACTTCGAGCAGGAGCTCGAGGCAACGAGGCTGGGCAGCAAGAACAACAACCCTGATGCGACTATGACGACGTCGTCCTTTTCCCGCCCGGCTACGGCGCGCAGGCCGGCGCTGTCTCGCACAAGCTCCTTCGCGGCCCGCTCGGGCGGCGCTGGTGGCAGCAACAAGGACGACATCCCCATCATCCGCGCCGTGGGCGGCCGGCCGCTTGGGACGCCGCTGGTGCGCGGGCACGAGAGGGAGGTCGGCTCTCTTTCCTGGACGTCTGAGGGCAACCTGGTCACTGTCGGCGACGACTTCATGGTGCGGTGCTGGTCCGACGGCGACGGCCACGGTGCCACGCCGGAGGATGATGAGGAGGAGGGAAGCGAGAAAGTGACGAGGCCCAGCGCCCGTGAGCTGAGGACCAAGGGCGAGGGCGAGGGCCGGCGTTGGGGCTGTGGCTGGGCCGATGTGGGCAGTGACTGGGACGCCGACGAGGAGGACGATGTTGACGAGTGGTGAGTCCGCGAGTAACTCAAGGTGGCTTGGTTGTCCGTTGGCATAAAAGATGATGATGCACGCGCATGTACATGGGCTCCATCTTGAACAGACGGGGCGTGCTGGCATGATTAGACGAGTCCCATGTTATTGAGGGCGTCACTTGGTCCACACGAATCATTTTTGGTTGGCACCAAACATTGTTGGAATAGGCGAGGCATTTCTTACGGCATTGTAGCATTTTTTCAACGGGGAGTTAAGGCATAAGGACAGGCGTATTTGTGGACACGGGTTGGCCTTGCTTCTCCTTTATTCTATGACTGACAGGGAGGAAAGATCCAGGTGGAAGGGGGTAAAGACCATAGATGGTGGCGTTGATATGATGGCATTCCTGCATTGTCAGGTAGATGACGGCGAATCCGAAGATGATAGCCACGGGATAGATACGTCCCACAAGTCATGAAGCCAACCGCATATTCACACAGTAAAGCCGTTTGCTCCAAGGTATCTAATTTTGTTTGATGATCAGGCTCATTTCTGCCATCTTGTTATAGGTTTCTATCCTGCCCTTTATCCAAGGAGGAAAGCCTCCCTCCATCCACGAGATTCCGGTCTCTCTTGACAAACACCAAGTCGAGTTCCACAAGAATGTGTCGACCATCTATCCATGACAAAGGAGCTATAGGGTATCATTGAAGCATGTCCTGTATCCTGTCGTCCATTCCTCGTCGACCGATTTCAACACTGTGTCAAAACGCCATATGCATCTGATCCATTTCTGCAGATGCGTTCATGCACTCATGCAATCCCAATGACAATTTCCATGCTCGCCCATGCCTCCCATGACAAAACGAAATCACCAATCATTACCGGCGAGACTCCCCGGCACGGTCGTGGTGCTATCATACCGTCGCACATACAAATACGCTGCGAAAACCATGGCAACGCCAAACAGCACGGCGACATTGGAGACAACGGCGTACGGAGCAAAGCCAGGCTCTCGCCCTGTGCTTTCCACCTTTAGGGTGGATGTTGCAAAGCCCCTCTTCGCCGGTGGAGTAGGACTCCGGGATATAGGGCAGACCTGAGAATTTTGACCCCTGCTGCCGTGGTCATCATCTGCAGTGCCGTCATAGCCCCCGACTCCGCGCCATGCCACCTTGCGCTCTGCATCCGGTTGACCATGGTCGTCACGGTAACGAACCGTCCGGAAACCCTCACCGGGAATGGTGGCGTGACGCGCAAGATGGGCGTCAGTCTCGTCTCCGTAAGCACTCTTTGAGTGCCCACTTGACGACTGCGATGACACAGTAGAGCTGTTGGATATCTCCGGTGGACTAGCGTTGGTATGCCTCGTGGACGTCGCGGCCGTGACGGGACCACTCGCGCCACCCGACCTCTTTATTGTCCGAAGAAGCCTCCCCTTGGCAATAGCAATGCTGTCTCTCAGCCGCCACCCAATCCCCGTTGGCTGGGAATCGGCTTTCGTAGAAGCGCGCCTTGATTTTTCCTGACGCGTCGGGCCTGCCCCGCTGCTGCAAATAATGTCCAACTGCGCCACCACCGCCTCCAGGTGCTCGAAGATGGTCACCGACTCCGTGACTATGTCGCGCCGCTCGGTCTCCGTAAGAGCCTGCTCTGCATTGGCAAAGCGTCGCTTAAACTCGGCTTTGAGGTTCCTGGCGCGCTGCCGCGGATTCTCGTGGCCGAGCGGAGTGTCAAAGTCGAGGAACGAGAGTGGCAGCGTAAGTGATGGGTCTTCACCGGCGAGTCCATGTGATGCTGAGTCACATTGAGAAGTCGAGTGCCGCCTCAACCTCTCTGGCCCACCGCCGGACTCGCTGATACAAGGTACCATACCTGGCCTGACAGGATCCGGAACTGCCAGCCAGAAATCGGCCGGCAGGTACATGAGCTCGGTGCGAATATACGACCCACCAGACAGCAATGCCAGGTAAAGACTATATGCATATGCGAGCAGGAGGTGTGGCCTGTCATCTACGGCCTTCTTGATGTGTGACAGGAAAACTTCCAATGCGCCGGTCGCGCCTGCTGACCGTAGCTGCTCGTCTACCACATGTGCTGGCCATCCAGTCATGGCGCGGATGTCAGCCTTCACACGAGCGGCGCGCAGCATGTTGGGCCAATACGCCGTCTCGAGGATATACCGAGCGCGCTCCGTAACTTGAGGCGGTGTTGCTCCATAATTTGTTCCGGAACTGCTGATGCTGCTGTCACAGTCGAAAGGATATTTGAAAGGCAGGGGCGCAATCTCTGTGTGGACGCTTATGCTGTTTTGCCAGAGGGACTCGAAGGCAATGTAGACGGCGCCGATATGTAATAAGCCGGTGACATAGGTAGATGGGTTGTCGGCCTGGGGAGGTACGGAGAGGGGCATTCGGTCGAGGATCAGCCTATTGATCTTTGTGTGGCTCGACGAGATCGCAGTGTTAATGGAGTGCGCCAGAGACCGCGGCTCCCCGTCTGTTGGGATTTCTGTGTTGTCTGCCATAAGGTATGCTTGTAGCCGAAGCTGAGTATGGTTGTGACTCAAGATTTCAAGACACACCAGGAGCGATGTCTCGGGAGACCATGCGAGTCCGGTAGATATGGCACAGCCGAGGGGGACAAGGTCGCAGTCGTGACATCCGGTAAAAACGGTCAGGTGGGACTGTGGTGGGAAGTTCGGAGCGAGTCGAATGCGTGACTGGCGGTCTCGATGTGCTTCTGCTTATGTCGTGGGGTCTTGACGCCACCACGTCACTGGGACGCCGTGGCTGAGATCACGAACGGACGTAGTGAGTTAGGTTGTGGTATGCCTGACGTGGGTAGGCATGTGAATGTAAATGCTGTGCTCTGAAAGGCAGACCAGAGAATGCTGCAGAAGGTGGTGGTAGGTACTCAAGGTTGAGCAGAGAAAGGTCTATTGCCAAATGAAGATGACGATGACGATGCACAAGACACGCTAGATTATGCAGTATTTAGGACAGGTCAAACAAGCGAGGAATGGAAGGGGGGAAGAAGTAACTGGCTTCAGTTGGCACGTGAATGAGAGAGAAGACATGAGATTGTTCCATGCTAGATGCACCCCAGTACTTCCGAGATTGTTCTGGCGACCGAGAAGACCAACCGTGATTGGGCCGGGCCAGCCACGACAAGGACATGGTGAAGGAAAGAGGAAACGAAGGGAAAAGGCATGACAACCAGAACAGATAGTGGCTCTCAACGGTCCAGACCGTCGGCGCTTTCACACGGAGGAAACGAGACGGGGCGATCGAGTCGAGGCCGATCCTTGAACGGGACTAACACCACAACTAACAAACACGAACACACGCTCGACCTGAGCCGACTCGGCTCCGAGAACAGCCAAGTGCACGTTGGAGTGATCTCATTGCACGCCACCGTCGAATATTCAAAGCCACGGACAGGTTACATAGGCATGGAATGTCGTGGGTTTTGAGTAGGGAAGATTGAGGCAAATTGTTGAGCAGATGAGCAAATGAGGCTGGCCCGTCTGACCAGTCGAAACGGGACGGCTTCAGTGGCGACTTGGATTGGGCAGGAATCAAGAGGGCGGGACCCGCTTTATCTTGCTTGGAAGTCGGGACCTGTTCTGCCCTTATGGGGAAAGGCCTAGCCCACCATCGCCCTTACCTGCATCCAGGGTCCCCCCGATGAAGTCATATGGCAGCCGCCCTACGGGGGGAGGGTGGGGCCGCCCGTTCCCAAGGGTCGTCATAACCCTTCGTTATTTGCTTTCAATCTTGGTCAAAGCAGCCCACATCCCACATCCCCACGTACAATTGCTGCACGCACGCACACCCGCAAATCTGTGGGTGGATGCACAAATGCCATCAGCGACAGCTTATGGGAGTCACAGGACCCTGCAGATCTTCTACAGTTTCTAAAGGCCAAGGCTGTCATCGTCGCATGACGCTGTCCCCAGGTAAGCAAAAAGCAGATGTTGTCAGAGCTAAGGTTATCACAGTCTTGTCTTTGGTCCCAATTTGCGAAGCTCTGCAGTGACGTTGAGCGCACGCCTGGTCGCCAGGTCCAGCATGACCTCCTCGCTGCCTCCAGGCACAGTGATGGCCTTGACGTCTCTCCAGATCCGTTCCACGCGCTCTCCTCGGCCTGCTCCTCTTGTGAGGCCGACACCGCCCATAATCTGGATGGCCTCGCGCACCACGTGCTCCAACACAATCCCGCTGTGGGCTTTGATCTGAGCAGTGGTCCCAGCCAGGAGGAACTCGCCTTCCGCGGTGGAGAGATGGCCGAGTTGATAGATCAAGCTCTGGAAAGCATTTTCATGGTCAGTTTCATCTTCAACATTGTCGTCCGGGCTTGTTGCTTTGGCATGGCTTACCTCGATCCACGATTGTAATGCTTCAGTTTCTCTGCTCATGTTGGCGAACTTGAATCGTATAACCGCTGCCATACCGGTCATTAGCATCCGCAAAGAGACAAAGCGGCGTCCATCTCACTCACGATGCTCTGTGAGTTTCTTGCCAAACGTTTCCCGACTCATAGCGTACTCGATCGAGTCCTCCAAGCACACTCGTGCGCATCGAACCGTCTGCATTGCGATGAATAGCCTCTGAAGTTTCGAATCTTGTCAGCACTCGGGGTCCAAGTTTTCGACGGTCCTTAAAAGTGGCTGCCTTGTCATCCAGAAAGCCTCACCTCGTGGTTGAAATTCGAGACAATGTACTTGAAACCCTTGCCGCGCTCCCCAACCACCATGTCGAGAGCGACCTCGACGTCGTCAAATTCCACAAACGCCGTCCCAGCTGTCGTGGAGCCAGACAGTTCCATGTGTCGTGTGGATACGCCTTTTGTGCGCGGTATCACTAACAGCGTGAACTCCCCACTGCTCTCCTTGACCAGTGTAAGGAAGTACTGTGCGTACATACCGCCTGTAATCCACTGTCCCACCTGTAAGCGCCCTTGTAGTTCACGGAGCAATACGATTATGTGGGAATCGAATGCCAACCTGGCATCGCGTGCAGACACACCTTCTTCTGGCCATTGATGATCAGACGTGCTCCGTCGTTAGAGAGCACCGCCTCTGTCTGCAGGCTTCGGACATCTGACCCTGCCTCGGGCTCGGTTATGGCCAGCGCTATTCTGGACTTTCCTGAAAGGACATCATTGACGACACTGTTCTGGATTAGTGCTGCTCGCAGCTATCGAGAGTCGGAACATAATGCCTACGTCTGCTGCAATCTCGCAGATCCGAACCTGTGAATGGCAGGGATCACAAGCGTCTTCGCCCAGTCGCCCCATCAGCATGTTTACAATTTATTTCAGGTTTTTTGTTCCTTACCACACCACCAAATAATCCATTCTCGAGCCTAAACGGAGTCAGGTTGTCGTTCAATAAGGGGCGTCTGCGTCTGCCCAGGTGAGAACACTCCTCATCCGGAGGAGACTTACCCTATGCCGCCCGTGCGCGCGACCTCATCATGAACAATTAGATCATGGAAGCCGTCCCATTCCCCTGCTGGCACGCCACCAATGATAGGGTACTTCTCTTTCCATTCAGTAGGGATGGTTGGTCCCGCCGCGATTGGCATCAAAAGACCGTCGTCAGCAGCTTTCTTGAAAATCCACTCCGGGATCGAGGCTGCCTTCTCCCAGCCCTGAAGATTCGGGACGAGGTTCTACTGCTAGTGAGCCTTTTGTTCATCATTCCTGTAAATATTTCCAATTTGGACAAGAGGGAAACAACTTACCTTCTCAACCCAGGACCGCATCGCCTGGCGGAGCCGCCGGTGACTGTCGCCATAGTATGGGCTGGGACAGCCGCGAGCCCATGCTGGCTCTGCAAAAGGGAGCGTCGAGCCATAGAGCCAATTACTCTTCACGTCCCCTGAGAGAACGGACATTCTTTTGTTTCTGAGTAGGCCAATTGATAAAATTGCCAGTTGTTGTGTCTGAGCTGAACCACGAACGACTGAGTGGGCGGCGGACGACAATCACGACTTGAAACTGCAATACTGAGATGACTGGATGTTCATCTGAGACCAATCACACATCTAGCATTGGTCCCTAGCACTTGGTTCGAGTCGTCTGCGTCCCGTGTCGTGACCTCGGTCCGGGGTGTAAATGGCTAATTCCGAATTACACTCCCGAGGTCCGACTCCGCGGAATCGTGCGGGCGGAGTCAACCTTCATGCAAACCCCGAACATACCTGACACTCGGTCGGTAGTTGTTTCCATTCTGTCGACCTTGGTGGAAAAATTCCATGATAGATGTTATGGAGAAAAACTGCACTCACTGTTGCCAAGTGCAAGCTGGTGTGTTTCGGGCTGCTTCTAATTAGCACAATACAGACAAATGTACCATCCTATCAGCAATTGACTGTCGAGAAATATCAGTTTTTTAGCAGCAGAATCCGAGGGGCAGCGTCTCCCACCATACTCATCACCATGATTGTAGATCAGCTGCTTCCACAGTCCACTCTGGCTGTCGTGCTGTGGCTCCTTGCTGGGCTTGTTGTCAAATTCACAATCAACAAATATGGAAATGGCCTCAACCAGATACCGGGACCGTGGCTGGCAGGCTTCACCGATTTGTACAGATTATGCATTGTTTGGAAACGGCGGCCAGAATTATGGCACATCAGACTACACGAAAAGCATGGAAAGCTTGTGAGGCTGGGTCCGAACGCAGTCTCAATAGCGGAACCTGAAGCCATCAAGACCATCTACGGTCTGAATACCGGCTATGTTAAGGTCAGTAGTTGCTGTGTCCAATATGATGTGAAACCTATGTGTTCTAAGAGTACTTCTAGTCGGAATTCTACCCGGTCCAACAGACAGTAGCCAACGGCCGTCCCCTGCAGTCCCTCTTCAACACCACCGATGAGCAATTCCACGCCCGGCTCCGCAGAGCCGTATCCAACGCCTACGCCATGAGCACCCTAGTTACCTTCGAGCCTCTAGTCGACACGACTACCGTCGCGTTCCTCGAGCAGCTGAAGAGACTATTCGCTGGGCGCGTGGACGACGAGGGCACATGCGATTTTGGGGTCTGGCTGCAATACTATGCTTTTGATGTCATCGGAGAGCTGACATACTCTAAACGGCTCGGGTTCGTAGACCGTGGTGTCGATGTTGACCACATAATCGGAAATCTAGAGCGGCTTCTGAATTACGTCTCGGTGGTATGTTTCCAAGGGTCCCAAGCGGTGAAGAAGTCTGCTGAAATTTACACCAGGCCGGCCAACTGCCGATACTGGACCGAGTCCTTTTCAAGAACCCCATCAAGTTATGGGTGAGCAAATATAATCTGCTTAACTCAGACACGCCCGTGGTCCAATTCGCTCGCGAACGCATGGCAGGCCGGAAAGACCAGATCGAGAAAGGCATATCAGCCAAACCATCCGGACCCGGCCCGGAAAGGCGGGATTTTTTGTCCCGCTTTATCGACGCAAGAGGGAAAGATCCGGAGTTCATCAGCGAGCAGCGTGTGCTGGCCCTTACCGTCGCGAACATGTTTGCGGGGTCAGACACGACAGCCATCACGCTGAGAGCCATCTTCTACAACCTGCTCAGGAACCCTTCGGCGATGAGCAAGCTACTAGCCGAGCTGGCTACGGAGAGCGAATCCGGAAGATTTACCAGGGACGAACAGGCCGGCCACGCTGGTCTCGTGAAGTGGAACGAGGTCCGGAAACTCCCATACCTCAGCGCCGTGATCAACGAGGCTTTGCGCTGTCATCCGGCAGCTGGCCTTCCCCTGGAGCGGGTCGTCCCAAAGCAAGGTCTTCGCATAGACGGTCATTATCTCCCTCCAGGCACCATTGTTGGTTGTTCTGCGTGGGTGGTGCACCGAGACGAGGGCGTGTTTGGACCGAAGTCCGCAGAGTTCCGACCCGAGCGGTGGATTGATGCTAGCCCTGAGCAGCAAGCCAAAATGAGAAACTGTCTACTTTCGTTCGGCTCAGGCGTTAGAACTTGTATAGGCAAGAACGTGTCGCTGCTGGAGATGTACAAGTTGGTGCCCGCTGTTCTGAGAACATTCGAAGTGAGTCAACGCCATGATCTCCATTTCCTTTCATGTGTCGATGAATTCGTGTTGACGTGATCCGTCTTTCAAGATCGAATTGGTCGACCCAGAAAACCCACTGGCGATGAACAATGCATGGTTTGTAAAACAAAGTGGCTTTCGTGTGCGTCTTCGTGAGCGAGCAAAGGTCATTTGAGATCTGCTGTTGATACTCGATCTCGTCTGCAGAGGACAAAGTAGCTATCCAAATTGTTCTATGAACGTCCTTGTACACTTGTATAATTTTGAGAGTAAAAACGATATCATGGTGGACAGAAGCCTTTGTTCCATGCGGCAACGTTGCTAATTTTCAAATCCGGCTCGCTCAAGGTCAGCATCGTGATGTGCGATTGAAGGAAACTTGGAAATTTGTCGATGAAGCGCATATCCCCAGTCAAAATCCAGGGGTTCAAAAGGATATCTAAGTCCGCGAAAATATGATATTCACTACTCTACAAACGCGAAGACGCGCCCGCCATTTCCTGTTCCCATCTCTCGGCCGCGTCTGCTGCGGCATCATATCCGTACAGCCAGTCCTGGAATATGGTATTTCCCATGAGATTCGGGCTGCTAGGATAATCACCATACTCAAACACGCCACGTCTCATTTCCAGCGGCTCCTCATCTTTCATGTGGATGAAGAACCTATTCGTGAAACTACCACGCTGGATAGCATGGGCACGGCCAACCCTGACCCTATAGAAGAACTGCAGCAGTCTGGGCAGCTCGTCTTTTGACTTGATGCGGGAGAGTGCCAGTCCTAGGACGACGGCATCCTCGATCGCCATCGCTGCTCCTTGGGCCAGGTATGGCAATGTCGCGTGTGCCGCGTCGCCGATGACGACCATCTTCCCGCTCGGATGTACCCAGTTGTTTATGGTTGGGAGGTCAATAAGTCGCCACTTTTCGACGTCCTCCGGCAGAAAGGAGAGAAGTTTCTGTACCCTATGTTTTCATGAGTTTTCTGTACTGGAAGAACTGGATCCAACTGATACCACTTACATGGGAGACCAGCCTTTGTAGGCATTTCTGACCTCGGAGCCTTTGGCTGGCGCTTTGTATCCCTCCATCTTCCGGTCATCTGGAATGACCATGAGTAGGTTGAAGGTCGTCTCCTTTTGCATGTTATACCCGATGATGTGGTGATCAGGACCCAAGAACTGCTCAAAGTTGGGGTCCTGACTCAATGGTGCCAGCTCAGGATCGCTCACCAACACTTCACGGGGGATGACGACCCGGAAGCATGTGTCACCAGTCTCGTGCGGCTCCACGTTGAGACCCAGAGCCTTTCTCGCGATACTCTTCACGCCGTCAGCGGCGATGACGAGATCGCCGCGGACAATCTCTCCAGAGTCAAGCACGACCGCACCCTCGTCTACCTTGTACTGGGTTACAGCCGCATTTTTGCGAAGTATCGCTCCTGACCTTTCTACAGACTGAAGGAGGACTGAATGATAGTCTGGCCGGTAGACTTGCCAGTAAGGTGCGCCATACCGTTCCTTATGGTTAGACATGTCTGTGAACCCTTCAGGCTTGCCAGTCCGCCAGTTGCGGTAGTTGATACGTGAGGGTTTCGAGCAGACTGCATCCATCTGATCGCCCAGCCCCCATCGTATCAACTCTCTTGACGCGTTGGGTGGGACTTGGACTCCAGCCCCGACCTGCGCGAGAATCAGTGGACTGCGGAATGAGTTTGGTCGTATTTCTTGCTCACCTCAACAAATTCGGGTGCCTGTTCCAAGACCGTTACTCGATGTCCAGCCTGTCGTAGAGCCAGTGCTGTCCCAAGCCCTCCGATCCCAGCCCCCACGATGATCACATCTAGCTGACACTTTGCAGTCATGTTGATAATGCTCTCGTTTGTCCTAAGATTGACTCAAAGAATTTCGAAACACCTCCGAGAATAAATCGCGACACTTTCATAACACAGCCCGTCATGACTGCCTTTGATCCGTTACAGCCGGTGAAGAGTGCCAAGAAACTTAACCAGTCGTGGCACGGCGCTGCCAAAATTGCGGAACGGAATACTCTCCTGGCCTGAATTCCGAAAGCAACCCTCTAGATTTCCGTTGGAGAATGGGTTAGGGTTGTCTTACATGGGATAGGGGTAAGTGGACATTTTGCCACAGGATGGTACACCACTGACAACGACAAATGACCCCTCATCAGGAAGACGATGGGGTTCTCAAGCATTGCAAGAATTGACATAGATCTGTTGTGATCTACGAACAACCCAGGTCCTACACATTGAAATCATACTTCCCGGCCGGGCGTCTCTCAAGTACGAAAACATGTCAGCGAGTCCAAATCGCAAAACCGCGCCGTCTTTTGACGACTTGCCGCTCAGAGAAGGGGACCCCCCATACTCTGCCTGGGGGCTGTGGGGCGACGATGACAATATTGGAACGCTTGTATGTGCCCTAGGGTAGCTATTCACTTGTCACATGTGTTGTGCCTGCTGACTATTGCCAACAGAACTGGCTATCGAAGGAGGTAGTAAAGGACGCAGCGACTGAAATACGCGAAGGACTACGGTTCAGCTTGAAGTGAAGCCACCTGTGCAGCCCCATCGAGGCAGTCCCTCTGGTTGAGTCGACGTATTCTGACACCTTTGACCCAAGCTGGGAGCTCGGGAAGCCTGCAACGCCCTCGTTTGCGAGGCACAAGGATGCCTATGATCATTCCCTTAAACCCATGGGATCCGTCCTGGATGACATAGTAGGAACAAATCCGAGTACAAAATTCTCGATTACGCTCGGATCGGATACTGACAGCGCCCCAGATCACCTTTAACACGCAGAGGAGCACCCAGTGGGATGGGCTGCGCCATTTCGCGTACCAAAAGGAGGAGCTTTGGTATAATGGCACCACTCGGGACGATGTCACCGATATCACAACACCGAGATCGCGCTTGGGCCTCAACTGGTGGCACAAGGCGGGAGGCGTGGCTGGTCGGGGGGTCCTCATCGACTACTGGTCATATGCAGTGGCCAACGGGAAGCAGTACGATGCCGCGAGGCCTCACGGGATCAGATACGACGACCTCATGGCCTGCTTCCAGTGGCAGCAACAGCAGTCCTCAGAGCCATTGGAGCTGAGGACCGGCGACATCCTTTTGATACGCGCGGGATTCCACGCACGCTATGCCGAGCTGGGCGCAGAAGACGAGCGAGAGGTGGGTGAGGCGTGGCCGCCCGCATTTTGTGGTGTTCACCAGGACTTGAGACTGCTGCAGTGGCTCTGGGATAGCCACGTCGCGGCCGTGGGAGGGGACACGCCGGCCTGGGAGGGCTTCCCGTCGGACGAGAAGGCCGGATTCACTTTCCACGAGGTCTTGATTGCCGGATGGGGCTGCCCTATTGCGGAACTGCTCTGCCTGGATGATATCGCTGTGTCGTGCCGCGAACGCAGACGCTGGACGTTCTTCTTGACTTCTGCTCCGCTCAATGTTCATGGTGGCGTGGCTAGTCCTGCCAACATGCTGGCCCTTGCATGAGGCCCAGTGATTGATGTTCTCAGTTCTTTCAAAGCTGTTCTTGAGGCTATCATATCGATCTGATGTTATCTACCAATTGGCCAGAGGTTTACTTGATGACGTTTCCTTCTTCTGAATCCGCTCCATACGCACCACGAATGAAGTCAACAAGCCATCACCAACTTCACCTGTTTTGAAGTCGTCCCTCTCACTAAATAAGACCATGGCACTCTGTCCGCTGACCTCTATGCAGCTACCTGCGACCGCGGCCCGCTTCCAGCCATCTGGCGAATTAATATGTCGCTCAAGCACCGTGCGTTGAGATGAGATGCTGCCGCGCGAGTCAAATATAGATACATGCACAAAACGGGACTGAAGAGCCGCCGATGTCAGATGTCCCAAGTAGTAATGTTCAATCGCCGGCGGTCCGGTGGCGAGGGGCTCCAGTGTCGCAAAAAAGGGCTTCGCAGCCGGGCACTCGAGAAAAGCGGCGTGCGCATCCATGCTCTCCCATTGCGTGATGGACACGGCGTGTGGCTGCTTCAAGTCATCATTGGGGACTAGCACGCCCGTGAAAATTGAGAGTATGCCGTCCTGCGCCAGGAGAACAGGCTC
Organism: Diaporthe velutina; assembly: GCA_038088505.1. Classification (NCBI taxonomy): domain Eukaryota; kingdom Fungi; phylum Ascomycota; class Sordariomycetes; order Diaporthales; family Diaporthaceae; genus Diaporthe; species Diaporthe velutina. Next base: position 88,972 of record JBBWSJ010000129.1, on the reverse strand, counting down.
TAGTTGTGAGATGAAGGTGGAGAGGAATGCCTCAAAGGGAAACGCCAGTGGAATCCGCACGAGCTCAGTGACTGGACCGAAGTTTTCTGTCATTTTCATAGGACATTTGGGATAATTATTGAGCGCTAAATGCAAGAGAGATACCGTAATATCATAAATTTCATCAATTGGCTCTTTATTAGCACTTGGCCACAGGTGCAGGCTCACAGCGGGCCTCGAAGTGCGAGGACCACTGCGGCGGAAATTCCGCCTGTTTTCCGGCCGAAGAGCTGGAACGCTACGCGCCCGCCCCTTCTTATTGACTACCAGAGATACGGCAAATATAGGGGGATTTGAGTTAACATGGTGGTCGTATCGACTTTTGGCGATGCCTTTGGAAGGAGACCAGTATGGGTATGGTTATTCAGCCAAGTATGAGATCCACAGGTTGCTGATTACTTTCCCATTGGGCCACACATCAGTGAGCACTTCCCAGAGCCCTGCCGCATTGCGACGGCGTCCTTCCATTCGATTCAGAGTACAAAATAGCAGCTGTGCCTCGTCTTTTCCTCGGGCTTGCGATGTTCATAATTTTGTATAGGAGCTGGCTCAGTGCTCTGTTCCTGGAACACCAGCAGAAAGTCATCCAGACCTGTCGTCCAACCCTTTGCCACGGCTATGAGCTATACTGTCCTAACGGTAAGGAAGCGTCCATTTTGCCTAGATGAAAGAGAGTTGCAGGGTCGTCACTCCAGAGGCACGCTGAAACGGTACATGTAGGCGCCTGCTTACGAACAACGGCTTGCAGCCCTGAATCTGAATCTTGCATGAACAAACTCTACGGGATCCTATGACAGCGCTGGCAAGATGGTACCACTGCATTCGCCAAATCCCACGTATCCAGTATCTTCACTTCCGGCCCGCCCAGTTATCGTGACCACATCCCCGTCCTCCAAAAATGCCCTCATCTCGGAGGAGCCAGGCATCTGCAGCGGCTTCTTCCCGCCCTCGGTGGCCTCTAGCAGCGAGCCCTGGGTGCCCTTGTCGGTCCCGCTGATGGTACCGGAACCGAGCAGGTCACCCACCCCAAGGTTGCATCCTGTGATGGTGTGGTGGGCGATCATCTGCGGGAATGACCACAGGAGGTTGGACGAGCTTGTCCTCGTCAGTGTTGTTTTGCTTCCGGAAGCAGCTACAATTTTCGAGTCTTGCGTCAGTGCATGTTCTTGTACTACCGAGATTCTGCAACAAACTCACCCTGCAGTTCTACTTCAAGGTGGATGTCCAATACATTGTCTTTCCTCTCCTCCACTAGATAAGGAAGTGGCGTATTCTCGTTCGGCAGCGCGGGCGTGTGGTGAGGCTCCAACGCGTCGGCCAACACCACCCAGGGGCTGATGGTCGTCCCGAAATTCTTGGCCGTGAACGGACCCAGAGGAACGTACTCCCAGGCTTGGATGTCCCTAGCAGACCAGTCGTTCATCAAAACATAACCGAATACGTACTCGGACGCATCAGCCACTGGAACAGGCGTGCCCAGCGCACTCGGCTTCCCGACCAGTGCAGCGATCTCAAGCTCGATGTCCAGACGCTTACACGGCGAGAAGCTGGGAGAGGTGGACCCGGGGGCCGTGATCTGTCCCCTCGGTCTGCGGATGGGCGTCCCGGACACGACGATGGAGGACGCCCGACCGTGGTATGCGACCGGCATGTGCTTATAATTAGGCTGCAGCGCCTTGTCCGCCCCTCGCAGGATCGTACCGACGGTGAAGGCGTGCCTGAGTCCCGCGTAGAAGTCGGTGTAATCCCCAATGCGTATGGGCAGGTGCAGTGCGACGTCTGACTGCGGCAGCACAGCCCTCTTGCGGAGCTCAGCATTATCTTTGAGGAGAGCTGCCCGTTTCGTGTCCGCCGTGAGGACGTCGCTGAGGTACAGTCTGACCGCGTTGGTCACGCGCCTGCCCAGTGCGGCAAAGCTGTTCAGTGTTTCCTCGCCGAAGACGTGCAGGTGGCCGTGGATTTCTGGGAGCTCCGTGAAGCCGCCTCCTGTCGCAAACTCTTTGAGGTCCACCACAGAGGAGCCGATGGCAATCGCAGGTCTTCGGAAACTATTTGACGGGGTGGATATGATGCCAAAGGGGATATTCTTCAGTGAGAAATGCGACCCTTTGGGCACATCGATCCATGACTTGAGCGCTGACATTGTGGAGTTCGTTATTCTGGCTTCATTTATTTTTCTCGGTTCTCTTGCCATTGCGCGTCTACTATTCCACACAATTATGTTTGTTATATGTCCAGCCTACACGATGCATCTACAACATTGTGGCGGAACAGTGAGGCCGGTTCCGAAATCCCGGGCGTGGTACTGACCCGAGTCGGGTTCTCTGCAGCTCCTGAGGCAGCCCATGTGTGCTCGGGCTCGGGGCCAATATTACGGCAAACGGATTTCCCAGTTTGCAAGTGGGAAAGATCAATGACCGTAGGGGAGTTGAGGTTGACATTATGCGAAATCGAGAGCTGACGCCGAAGTAGACAGAAGACCTCAGGAAGTTGGATCTATTTGCACGTCCCAGTCAGTACCACCCAAGGTCTTTAGGTCATGCATTGATCCTCTACGCTACACAAGGGGTGCTTGTGCTATTTATGGACCGAAAACCACTGACAGAAATTTCACCTGTAGTAACGCACCATATGCCAGTGACCACTCAGTCGAAGGCTGTCATGAGCATGCAGTGTCCTGAAAATTGTAATTCAACAAGTCATGTGACATATTCAGATTGATTTGAAAACATTGAATTCGTGCGAAGCTGGAGTCATTATGGTTCTAGTTTCCGTTCTTCTTCGGTAGGACGAAATGTGGCTTCAGAGTAACCCAGCTGTGCACATTGTAATCCGCCTGCAACTTCTTGCAGTGCTCCAAGCCCCAGTCAGTCACGCCCACCAAGAGCGAGCTCTCAAACATGAACGCCATGCTTCCCTCTCCCACCTTCGTAGGCTTCAACTCAGCATTGCTCGCACGCTCGTGGGTGTCCGCGTCTGGCCCGTGAGAGGCCATGACATTGTGCAGGCTCGCGCCAGCAGGCTTGAACCCGCCGCCGGTCTTGGCGTCGTAATCACCAGAGATGAGACCCATGAACTCGGACATGATGTTGCGATGATACCAGGGCGGGCGGAACGTGTCTTCGGCTACGAGCCACCTGGGAGGGAAGATAACGAAGTCTGCTATAGCTGTTCCCGCAACAGCGGATTGCGCCGTCAACACGGTGTAGATACTTGGATCTGGGTGGTCGAAGCTGGTGCTGCCAACGACGTTGAAGCGGCCTAGATCATATTTATATGGGTAATAAAGACCATGCCACGCTACCACGTCGAAGGGGGTATGGCATTGCTGAGCTTGGTAAGTCTTATTCGCGTACTTGATCAAGATGGTCCACTCGCTGTCTGTGTCCACGTCAAAAGAAGCAACAGGGGCCTGGAAGTCTCGGGCATTTGCAAGGCCGTTGGAACCGATCGGCCCAAGCTCTGGAAGTGTGAAGTGATGTTGCTCGTAGGTCTCCAGGATATAGCCCCTTGCAGGACCCTCCGGCAGGGTGACCCGGTAGCGGATCCCCCTAGGAATGACAGCAATTTCGTTGGGGCGGACGAGCAACTTGCCGAGCTCCGTTTGGATATCAAGAAGCCCGTGCTGGGGCACGATCAGGAAGTCGCCGTCGCCAGAGCTGAACGCGCTGTGCTGGGCCATGTCTTTGCCCGCTGCGAAGATCATGATACCAATGCCACTCTTCACGGTTGGGTCGCCCGCGCCAGCTACATGGCGGAGGCCGGTGACCCAATCGCTCGAGTCATCAAGATCAAAGGGGTTCCAACGCATCTGGTTTGGAATGTGGTGCAGGTTCTGCGGTTTTGCAGAGGCGGCACGGCCGTCTTCGGGCAATGGCTGAAAGTCTGAATGAGCAGCTGAGGGGAGAATTCTGTATAGCCATGTTTGTTGATTCTGCTGGCGAGGCGCGGTGAAGGCGGTTCCTGAAAGCTTCTCTGCGTAGAGACCTAGCGGTGGTTTCTGGGGGGAGTTTTGCCCGATAGGTAGAGCGCCTTGCACGGCTTCGGTTCTAAAAGAGGCCATCGTCAGAAAGGCTATCTCCCTTTTTATACCGCAGACACACCCAGGTCCACATACTCATGGTATGAGCCGAACCCATTCTGGTGTGAGTACTTTTCGAGGAAGCGAAAAGCTGTGGCTGGCATTTTGACTCGGCTGGATGCTTTTTGGCAAGTTGATGTCTGATTGCTTTCCTCCCGAAAAATCGAGTCAGTGTTTCTTATTCTTAGGACAACATCATATTCTTTACGGATGTGCCGGGAGGTTCAAAAAGTCCACTACATGTTGTGTCGTTATTTGGTTGATAATTATTCCTCTCGACCGACTGGAATCCGCACATCTCGCGAACGGTTGATAAAGTCGGAGCGGTGTTCCGAAAATGCGGAATTCTGGTGCTGAAATTGCCGGCTCGTCTCTGCCGAGGATGGGGTAGGACTTCATTGGGGCATATCAAGGGATGTCTCCTCTTGCTTGCGAAAAATGGTTGCAGAAGTTACAGGCATTAGAATCAAGTATTTTGAAGAAATAAAAATCAAAGTCAAAGTCTGCAATCTCCTGAGGAGCTTTGGAAGCCCGGCTGTAGCAATGGCGATATCAGAAATTGAACTACCTCCGAGAAGATTTTATCTAGGAAATGAGGTGAGGGGGCCTTGCAATACGAAATGATCAGAGTGAGCTGACCAGATTAAAAATTTACAGTTTGTCGACAGCATCAACCCTCCTGAAGACAAATTGACCTTGCTCAATCCGGTAGATGACTCTGTTGTCGCTGATGATGTTCCAGTGGCAGGCAATGAAGATGTGGACCGCGCAGTGGCTCTTGGAATGGAAGCCTTCCGGAAAGGTCCGTGGGGGAGGTTCACAGGGGTACAGCGTTCAGCGTGCCTGAACAAATTTGCAAATCTCGTTGAGAAGAATGTAGAGCGACTGGCATACGCAGAGTCTCTCCCGACCGGTCGGCCTGTCGTAGGCATCATCCACTTTGACTTGGCACACATGGTGCAGGTCTATAGATGTGAGCAGGATCATTTAATTGCGTGCACAATCCGCTTCTGAGTAATGCTGACCAGCGAATTTCTATCGCGCACATAGACTACGCAGGCTGGGCTGACAAGATCGCCGGCGAGTCTTTCGGGGAAGACAACGGATTCGCAAAGCTCGTAAGATACAAACCGCTTGGAGTCTGCGCCGGTGTTGCGTCGTGGAACGCCACGTTCATGTACATTGGGTGGAAGCTAGCCCCGGCCCTTGCAGCAGGCAACACGGTCATCTTCAAGCCGTCCGAAAAGTCTCCCCTTGGTGTACTGGCCTTAGCGCCTCTGTTCGCCGAAGCTGGTTTCCCACCGGGTGTGGTGCAGTTTCTCACAGGCGCACGCGAAACCGGTTCTTTACTGGCCTCGCATATGGACATCGCAAAGATCAGTTTCACCGGCTCCATCGCTGCTGGAAAAGCTGTCCAGGAGGCTGCCACGAAAAGCAATTTGAAGAAGACCACGCTTGAACTTGGTGGGAAGTCTCCGGCTCTGGTCTTTGGGGATGCCGACTTTGAAAATGCGGTTGGGAGGTTTGTTTATCCGCCTTACTTTTCATTCTGCAGGAGGCTAAACTTTTACACAGCGTCGCTGGGGGATTCCTTGCGAACTCGGGTCAGATTTGTGTCGGTAAGTCATTATTCATGGCATAGTAACATGTGAATTCCTTTCTCTAATTCGTGCGACAGCCGCCTCAAGAGTACTGGTGGAAGAATCAATTGCGACCAGGTTTCTCGCTGCAGCCAAAACCATTTTCGATGACATTGGAGCACAGATGGGCAGTAGCCCACTCGAGCTTTCTACCAGTCATGGCCCAGTGGTAGACAAGCTGCAGTTTGACCGCATCATGTCGTACATTGACAAGGGCAGAACCTCGGCACAATTACTCACAGGGGGCAAAAGGCTCGGCTCGAAGGGATGCTTCGTCGAGCCTACACTCTTCGTCAACCCTGACCCCCAGAGTCCAATATGGAAGGAAGAGGTCTTTGGTCCTGTATTGACAGTGAGGACCTTCAAGACGGAGGAAGAGGCTATATACATGGCTAATGACAGCATGTACGGCCTGGCTGGTGAGGTCTCCAAGCTCTTGCAACGCTAGCAATATCAAGCTAATGTCTCCTGTCTCTCAGCATGTGTCTACACATCTGATGTCAGTCGGGCTTTACGCGTTTCCGCTGCCCTCGAGTCAGGAGGTGTAGCTATCAACTCTCCGTATCTCCCAGAACTCAACACGCCTTTTGGGGGCATCAAGCAGAGTGGCCAGGGTAGGGAACTGGGCGCGCATGGTCTTTACAGTTACCTAGAGCCTCAGTCTGTGCACATTAGGTATCTTCCTAGTCTTTCACATTTACTCGGGATATATATGACTAACGAATGACTAACAAATTTGCAGAGTCACTGAGGCTTCGAAACTGTGATGGTAGCATTCGGCTTTACAAATTGTCTTTCCGGGCCGGAATTAGAGAAAGTCAAAGTCGGCGGCTTCGGGGAGAAGGCCACAGTCCGTAGTAAGAGGCACACTCGTAGGCAAGAATTTCGAGCCCGAGAATGTTGAATGAGAATAGCTGCGTGATTTTTGACCTGTACCTGTGTGTGAGATACCTCATGACGTGATCCAACGAAATTCCACAGACGTTGAGGCCCGGAATGTTTGCCGAGACCCGAAGCCCGCCACGAAGTCCACCGATCGTTTTAGAATTCCGGCTCTGGCTGCCAAGCCAAGCTGACCAGAAACTGTTATAGCAACGCAACCCTGCAAATTCATGGCCAGGTATGTGGCCGAGTATCTCAACTGCAGTCACCTGACGATGGATCCAACTGAACACTTCACAAATTACGTGCCAATGGATTCCTCAGTTATCAGAACAGATCATTACACACGACGAACGCACATTATTTATGCCAGTGTGCCAAGACCAGGGGATGTATCGATTCGGCAGGACCTGTCCTCTCGACTCAGGCTTGCAGTTCACGAGTACAATGTCATCGGCGCGGACAGCTTTGGCTACACTATTATATTTACACATGGAACCTCTTTCAATAAGTTTTTCTGGGAGCTAGTCATCAACTACCTCTTTTCAACACAAGGAATTAAACCCACGGTCAAGCGTCTCATAGCCATTGACGCTGCAAATCATGGTGACAGTGCCGTTCTCAATCGTGAGATCCTACTGAGCAAAGGTAAGTCATACTCTCAGAATTATCGATACTTTGGGCGTCGGATGGTATATGAGACTCATTCTGATCGCTTATAGCATGCTGGCCGGATGACTCGAGGGATATCCTCCACGCTCTGGAGCATTTCAATGCTCAACAGCCAGTCATAGGTATTGGACATTCATTTGGAGGTGGCTCTATGTAAATTCTTTTTCCACAGCAGCCCCGTTCTCCCCATGTTACTTTGAAGTGGACCTTTACTGAGACCCGTTGCTCTGAATTCAGGTGTCACGCGGCCATGATGCGGCCGGACGCTTTTGTGGCTACTATTTTCATCGAACCAATACTTTTCCAGATGAGGGAGCAAACGGAAGGACTTGCAAAGAAAACTTTGAGACGACGTGACCGGTGGGAGTCAAAGTAACTCCCTCTGTTCACAAATACAAATTCCTGGATTGCTGACATTCATAATAGAGAAGCACTTACATGCGCGTTTGAAAGGGCTTTCCATGATTGGGACAAGCGACAACTGCATGTGTTTCTGGTAAGCAATCCACCTATAAAAGTAGAGACCCGTGGACGTGGCAGCTGATTCCTGCCCTTCAGGAGCAAGGCGTGGTTCTACTGGACCAGAATCAGCCCTCCTCTGGCTGGACTCTGAAGACGCCGAAGGAACAGGAGGCGGTATGTTGAACGAACTTGACTTGATAATCTCAGTCTCGAAAGCACCGGCTCAAGCGCTGACCAACAAACTCTGATCCATCAAGGCTACATATCTCGCGGCGCCGCACCCACAGATTCTGCAACTCCTGGGGAAATCGAAGCATAGGCATCATTTCATTTGGGGTTCGAACAGCGCAGTCATGTGAGGGCCCTTACTTATTCCAGGCCAGAGTGGCGACTCTTGGACACAAAGTACGTGCTAATTAGACGTACGCACAGCTCGGCAGAGAACCGTGAATCGGTGGAACGCATCTTGCATCGCCCATCCACAACTCAAGTGGTCAAGGGAGCAGGTCACTTGGTTCGTTCTCCCCCGGACGATCCGTACCCCTGATTTTCCCCACCGTGGCGCCAACGCCTACTTTAATTAGTCCTCGTCCTAACTGCTTGAGGTGCTAGATCCCTATGACACACCCTGAGAAGCTTAGTGCTATCATTGCTAGCATTCTCCAAAAGACGGCTACGGAGTTTCAAACGGAAATTCCGCAAAAATTCCGGCTTTAGTCATGCCCGGTTCTTTTCTGCAAAGAGCTACAGGGGTTCGCATGTTCCTCGCTTTGGGGCCGCCCCCACCATCCGGCTGTAACCTGCATCAGACAACGACGACGGATCCACTACCCCGGATACAGTTGTGAACTTTAATAGTTAGCGGTATGCGGGGGAAGAGGGAGTGGATACACGAATACGCGGATCACTCCGTACGGGCCGTGCATTTGAACTCTGTTTGAATAATCTTCCAATGTCGTTGGTAAAGCATGAAGGTACAGCCAACGACACATTGTAAGAGCAAAATTTGCACAAAAAAAAGATTAGAAGAAATTTCCATTTTGGCCAGGTCCAAGCCGTTAGGCAGGCCTAATTCCTGGATCCACCTCGCCCCTTCTGTTTGCCTCCCATTGTCTTGTCCGGCACCTCGGCTCCGAGGAATGCGGAGAATGTCCGAAGCCAACATGTCACCCGAGTCTGGACGGAATGAAGACATCGGAGGCAATGTGGTCGTCGCCTCAACGAACCTCGGTGACACTCCCCCTGCCGGACAGCACGAGGACAGCAGGACCCCAACGGGCGGGTCCCAGGACATGACGGCTGGTAGGGACCCGTCAAGCCCGCCCGCGAAGAGAGCCAAACGGGGGAAATACATCTCGAGGGCCTGGTATGTCCATTGCCATGGGAGCGACAGTGGCGTGTTAGGCTAATCCGGTATTTCGATAATCAGCACAGCATGTCAACAACGCAAGATCAAGGTTGGTAGAGGTCTCAGAGACGTAGACGCTACCACAAATAGCTGATAAATTCTAGTGCGAGGGTGGAGACCCTTGTGCTCACTGCAAAGCTAGGGGTCGAGTCTGCGTGTCTGCTTCCAGAGGACAGCCTAAACAAGGCTCGAAGACCTCGGGTCTAGGCTTAGTCGAGGTAGCACGCAGTACTGAGGGCTCCTCCATTAGGTGAATAGGAATTGACCCGCTCCGTCGTTTATGTGTCGCCTGCTCACGAGATCATCATCAGTGGGAGCAACTACGACCTCGCGGCCCGTGTCGCCCAGCTCGAGCGCCGCTTGAACACGATGCAACAATGCACCGAGAGCCCCATAGAGCTCACACAAGCTCGCAAGCGGCGCGAGTCCACCGTCATGGGACCTGGTCATGAGAACAACTCTCAGTCTCCAGCTTCCACACAACTACAGAGGGTCCTAGAACCTGACGGGCAGTCGTTTATGGGGGAGCTTTCCATGACATCCGCTCTCGTGGAGGTGGACGGAAGCCTGAGCGAAGAGTCCGCGGACAATATCATAAAGGTCGCGGTGGACCTTCCACGGGACAGGCATTCTGGAAACCACAAGTCCTCTCGAAAGGTGAGAGGGTGGCTGGAGAACATACTGGAGCGCTACGGTGTGGTTGCCGACGAGGACGAGTGGAGGACGTACATGGAACTTTTCTTCGAAGAGATCCACGTCTTGTACCCTGTCCTCCACCCACCATCAGTCTGGGAAACCTTCAATGGGCTTTGGGAATACGGCGCTCTCTGGTCTATGGCAGACTCGACCGAGAGAGAGGAGAAACGCCTCTCTGTGGCCTTGGTGTGTTTTTGCCTGGCTTTGGGCCGATGCTGTGTCTCGACCAGAATGACAGATGCAACTGGCGTACATTCGTCAGGGTGGAGCATGTGCAGTGTGGGTATGGAGCTGATGCAAGACTCGGACAGAATAAGCAAGACTGGTGCCACCTCCTTGCTCGGCTTGCAAATTCTCGTGCTGAGAGTAGGAGAATTCACTCACACTCCCTGAGCTCCCAGGCAACGCTAATCGTTCCGTACTAGATTTGTTACTGGTTCCGCCTCGACGCAACCCAAGAATCAGCTCGTCTTGTCGCCCTTGCGGTCTCAAATGCACACATCATGGGCATCCACCGTCAAAGCAGACTGGACACCGTACCGTGTTTTCGCAGCCAACTTCTTACTCGCGTGTGGTGGTGTATTTTTGTCCTGGATCGTCGAATGGCCATTGAGTCCGGGCGTCCATTCTTTATACAGGAAAACAACACCGATACCGCTTTGCCATTGGATCTCAGCGACGAGTGGCTTGGCCGATTTGTTGGGAGAGCCGACACCGCGAAGGCACTGGAGTGTGAGATCGCAGACGAGCGTTCGGAGAAGCACTCCACGGCTATACCTTATCTCGTGGCCATGATTCGATATTCTCGCGTGGTCGGTAAGGCTTGGGAGCTTGTATATGGTGTGAAGGCCACATCGAACCAGCCTGTTTCTCACATGATCGACTACGCAGATACAGTGCTGTCTAACTTGTTGGAGACTTTACCCAAAGAACTTACATACAATCCTGACTTACCAAAGACACAATTCAGCATTAGAAAGAGATGGCAGGTCAAGCAAACCATGCTGCTCTCAACTGTAAGATGCGTCCAACGATATTTCAAAGCAACCCATGCTAAAGCGACCAAAGTTTGCTAATTTTTCATCCTCTTCCTAGTGTGTTACATTCCTACGTATTCTGATCCGTAGGCCCTTTGCACAGGGTAAGGGAGCCACGGACCTGACGAACGACAACCAGCTCGAGTCCTTGACTATATGCGCAAGCCTGGCATCAAACATACTCACTGCTCACAAAGATCTGGACGACAGCACTATGAAATACTGCTTCCCGTACTGCCATTACCTGCTGAGCTGCACCATGGTTATGACGAGCCTCGTGGCCAACGAGCCAGCACTCAAGAAGAGACATAGAGAGACGATCCTGGCAGCTACACGCTCTTTGAGGCTTTACTGCCATACAATATGGGTGTCCGGGAAGATGATGAGATGGGTGTCTAAGCTTACGCTACTGGCCCGCCGTGTGCTGCAGGGAGAGCCAGTTCAGACAAACGGGCAACCGCGAAGAATGTCCGACGCGCCGCATGACCGTGACAATGCGGCAGAGGAGACACAACCGCAGCAACTTACTCCCCAATCTGGCATACAAGAACCCACCCAGGATAATATCACAAATTCAGGACCAGTCGGCAACAAAGCGTCTTCCTATTTTGGTTCTATTCACAGCCCAGCGGCATCGAAGTCTCAAGGCGGAAGAGCGGACCAGGGAATGCATCACATGTGGACGCTGGACGGAACGAGTGCCGAAGGTGAACTTCCAGAACTGCCTGAATGGGTCATGGCGGACTTTAATTTTGAAACAATCAGCGGGGATGTCTTCGGTCCCGCCAATGCCAGCTTCAGGACGGCAACTGGGAACCCGGATGAGGTACAAGATAATGGCATGGGCCTCGAAATGAGCATGGGTGAGACAATGCTAGACGCGATTCCCAGCGGCATGTATAGTCTCGACATGAATTTGGATTAGGCTATGACAAGTTGATACGAATTCTGACTGAACATATGTTGTACCCTATCAATGTCCCTTGATGCAGGTCTATAGCCTCGCCAATTTCTGAGTTTCGAGTGTAGCATGGGCAGGTTTTGCTGCTGCTGCGGTCAGGTTGGTCGGAAGGAGGCGGCGGAGAATCTTTCCCGATGGACTGCGAATGGTATTAGTCAACAAGCTGAGGGTTTGCTGTTTGGAAAATTGCGAGTCTACCTACTTCCGTGGTATGGCTGGCAAGATATGCACTCCACCTGTGATGCGTTTGTACCTTGATACCTGTCTGTTTACATATTCGGCAACATCGGTCATAAGCACCTGCTGATCCCGCGATGCTTCCACGTCTGTAGTGATGTATGCAACTGGGACCTCGGAGGTTCCATCTTGATTGTACACTCCACACACAGCCGCGTCCTGCACTTGTGGATGGGTTATCAATATTGCTTCCAGTTCAGCCGGCGCGACTTGTTGCCTTTGAAATAAAGTGGTTGTTAGTCAATTTTGGTGACGGGCCTTACGGGCTTCATGGAAATAAGTCGTGCCTCACCCTTTGACCTTGATCATTTCCTTTGCTCTGTCGACGATGTAGAGATAGCCCTTGCTGTCAGCATAACCGATGTCCCCCGTTCGTAGAAACCCATCCGGAGTGAAAGGGCTTTCAGGAAGAGCTGTATCTCCGACGTAGCCTTTCATGATGTTGGGTCCTTGGAGGATGAACTCGCCCATTTTGGCATCTGTATAATATTTTGGGTCAGTGACTCAGAGTATGTTGGCCAAAAGACGAGATTTGTAAAACCGACCTTTTCCATCCTCGTCCACTATCCGCATCTGAATGCCCGGTAAAGGCCTACCGATAGTACCAGCCACATGAGTCTCGTCCTCTCTCTGTGAAGCAACACTTGGACTGGCCTCTGTCATTCCATACCACTGGGTGACTACGCAACCGTAGCGCGTGCAGAGTTCTTTCGCCTGAGTTTCTTTCAGAGGCGCGGCAGCGTTCATGAGGCACTGGACGGACGACCAGTCACCCTTTGTGGCCTCGGAGTTACGCAAGAACTCCAGAGCGATGGGAGGCACAACGTTGATATGTGTGACTATAAATGAAATTTTAATTATCACTCTAATGAAGTTCCAAGGGGGATCAAGGTGCGTACTGCGGTGTCTCTTGATAGCCCGGAGGAGAGGTGCCATCTCAAATCTTTTGAACACGACTATGGGCACGCCCTGAAGGACAGTCAGTTCAAACTCAAATTCAACAAGTGAGATATTTGCCTTACTTGGCTGATAAACTGGCAGCAAAATCCAGCAAGTCCGAGGATATGAAAGAACGGCACAATAAGGGTGACGACAGTTTGTGGATTGAACATGCCGCGAAGGCCTTGGGATTGCTGAAACAGGTTGGCAACGACATTTTCGTGTGTGAGCTGCACGCCCTTCACCAGACCTGAAGTACCGGAACTGAAACAGATAAACGCCAACTCTTTTGCAGCAGCACCTGGGGGCAGCTTCGCTGGCTCAAAGTCAGAGGAGCCATGTTGTAAGATATGTTCGATATCCAGTGGCTCAGCATCCGTGCTGGTCGAACTCTCAGCGTCCCAAACATACAGTCGAGGCTTTGACGGAAGTTCTGGACCCAAAGTGAGGGCCTTGAGCAGATTAGCAACGAGTGCTTCTTCTACCAAAATATGTGATGGATTGCTCAGTTTCAAAGCGTGCGCCAGTTCCTGCAAAGATGGTGTGAGAGCCAAGATTGGATTGAGTGTCTGGAGTTAAGAGCTTCTCTTTCCATACCTTGGGCTCGTACGTCGGATTGAATGCAGACACCACGCCACTAGCAGCCAGTATGCCATGTATACACACGGGGAAGTAGTTCTTTGAAGACCAATCTGTTAGTTCTTGGACATAGAAGGTAGCCCAGGTTTTATGAAAAGCTGAGTGTGCAGACCTTTGTAGTCGACAGGATACCAACTACTTTTCCCCGTCTAATTCCAAGTTCATTGGAGAAATGGCGAGCAACCTTGCGGACGCTACTCCTAAGGCTGGCATATGTGAAGACGGTCTCACCCGAGTAGCCATCAATTATACTGGGCTTGTCGCTTGGTGTGTTGTTTAAGTTGTGATAGAGTAGTATTTCTGTCAAAGTGGTGTCTTTGGGGTACTGCAGTTCCTCCGGGTTGGCATAAATGCGTGTCATTGTGTTTTCGTCGACAAGGTGTCTCGCTCGGCAATTGGAGCGAGTAGGCGACCAGCTATCAGTCAGGCGTACATTTGCTTTGGGTGAAGCGCTATGTTCAAAATATTCTCGATAGCACTATCGAACGACTTATTCGTACGTGGGACTGGCTTTCCTGCGGGTTAACCGTGTTCTGTCTCGAGGTATCGGGCCGGGTCCCGACGGTCACCAGTCAGTTCCGAAGTTGAATTCCGCGTCCGGACTGTGGCGACACCCCAGATCGGCCCCATGTGGGCAAGCATACTAACACGGAATCCGCAGCCTCTATCAAACAAACTTGACAGTCACCTAGGGGATTTCAGCACTCTTATCTTCATGGCGCGCTGAGAGCTGGCGAAGGGTGAGCCATTTGCATCCATTTCCATATCCAGTATAATATCATTCCTACGAGCCTTGTGTGTAATCTCTCTCGAATTTAAACCCCACCGGTTTAATGCTTTGCACTTTCCCACTTGATACATCGCCTATTGCAAGACCATATTCATCGAACCGATACGAAATCTGTTATCTCCAGTCATGACCCCTCTTCGTGAAAAAGTTGCCTTCGTGACAGGCGCTAACGGCATCACTGGAAATGCCCTCGTTGAGCATCTGATCCGCCAGCCTGAGTCAGAATGGTAAGCCGAATGTTATGTATCACTCGCCAATAACAGGGAGAATGAACGAAATTAACGTCTGACGAACGATAGGTCAGAGATTATCATTACCTCAAGGCGGCGCCCGGCCCAAGTCTTCTGGCAAGACCACCGAATTCGATTCATTGCCTTGGATTTCCTGAGACCCCTTGACGAGTTGATTGAGGCCATGAGGCCTTTTTGCCACCACGTTACACATGCGTTTTTCGCTTCATATGTTCATTGTGCAGACTTCTCCAAGCTCCGCGAGTTTAATGTCCCCTTGTTCGAGAACTTTCTCAAGTCTATTGACTACGTCGCTGGCAACTCTCTTGAAAGGGTCGTTCTCCATACCGGAGGAAAGGTGCGAGCTGTCTTTGATCTTTCAATTTTGCTTCTTCGGACTACCATATGCCTTGTTTGAAGCTTAATGTGCTAATACGCAAAACCAATCCAGCACTACGGCGTTCATCTAGGCCCTGTCGAGGCACCCATCCACGAAGGCATGCAACGCTACGAAGACCACGGCGAGAACTTTTACTATCCGCAAGAAGACTTCATGTTCGACCTCGCCTCGAGGCGCGACTGGACCTGGAACGTCATCCAGCCCAACGCCATCATAGGCTTCACACCCGCGGGGAACGGCATGTCGGCGGCGTTGACTTTGGCCATCTATATACTATGCTGCCGTGAGGCTGGCGAGGTACCCGTATTCCCTGGGAACAAGTACTTCTGGAACTCTGTGGACGATAGCTCCTACGCACCAAGCATCGCGGACATGAGCCTCTGGGCAGCAACAAGCGACCAGACCAAGAATGAATCTTTCGTCCACACTAGCGGCGATGTCATCGTCTGGAAACACTTCTGGCCCAAGCTAACGAGGTACTACGGTGTTGAGGTTTGTAAACAATCACACTCGAAGTGCCGAATATGCACTGTTCAAAACTTTGGCTGACTCATTCCTCAGCTTCCGGAGGAGGCCTATGCCTGCAAGGCTGAAGGAGACGATGAGCGCATGACACACAGCTTCCGCATGGCAGATTGGGCCAGAGGCAAGAAGGAGGTCTGGCAACGGGTGGCGGCCCAATACGGCGGTCACCCTGGTGCTTTTGATTGGGGTACCTGGGACTTTTTCGACTGGGCCCTGGGCAAGGCGTGGTGCACGATCGGCAGCGTCTCCAAAGCCCGAAAGTTTGGCTGGAAGCGTTACGACGACAGCCTCGACGCCTGGACACAGACATTTCGGTCGTTTGAGAACGCGGGAATCCTGCCTACTACGATGCCCCGCCCTCCCGTCGACATCAACACGTTGCCCCGTCTTCCCAACCCTGCTGATGTTGTCAATGCGAGACTGGCCAGGAAGGCCGAGTTGGTGAATGCCATTCCAAACGTTGAGGAGAAATCGGAGTCTGTTCATCTCGAGACAGTCAATGGGCATTTACCCGTGACTAACGTTACGACAGCCTAGCGGCCGATGAAATATGCCCCAGGTCACTGTATATAGTGAGAGTTGCAATCTCAAGGACACATTTTACGAAGACGATGGAACTTTGTCACAAGTAGTGTTTTGTTTTTGGAATTTTCATTCAGACCTATCACAATTACTATTGCTCTGGAATATTGTTAACTGCGTGAGAAGCATTGCAGTTACAGTGGACAACGGCTGATTTCCTACAAGTACCTGTAGGAAGGCAATTTGGTTGGTATCACACTCCCCAGTCTATTAACCCTCATAGGGTACCGTAATATAGTCCAGCCTTCCTCAATTCTCTACTTGGCACAAGGAACCTCAGTGGGATGGAGTTTGATCCAAGGCGGACCACCCCCCAGCCCGGAAAGATGACAGGAGAATCCCCACGTGCAGAACGCTGCTCCGCTACCTCCCACGGAACTGCGCGGAATTTCCACGTTACCTTCCGCTTTGACATACATGATTTAAACCTCAATGTGTTGACTCCAGATTGTTTAATTTGTGCCTCTTTTTCGCCTTTGTAGATCGGGCATTAACCAAGGAAATTGAGTTACCCTTCATCTATGTATAAACGCACTGTGTAATTAGACAAGAACCAGGCCGATGAGTACATTGGTGCTATTCACTTGTATGACTGGCTGCCCGATTTCGATCTCAATGCTTTTTGCTGGGTGATTGAATCTGTGACGCCCGGAGTGGCAAACAGTTGCAGACTTCGACGTTGTCCGGGAAGACACATTCCGAAATGCCGTGCGAATAAAGGCCGCGGGAGATTTTGGTAAACTCTTGTTCCATGTGGGGGATGCAATGTGGCTTGGTATCATCGAGCCCACGCGAGCAAGGTCGTCCCTCCTGACCTAGCCAAGAATTCAAGTGTTACTTTTGCGTTTCAACTACTCGATTGCTTCCGGAATTTGACCAAGTCCCTGTGCGGGCTGGGCAAGCTGTGGTTATGAGACTTGCCCATGGGATAGCTAGCCTCGCAATTTCGGGTCTGCTATAGCTGTCCTGAGCCTGGTGGAATTGGTACTCGGGGTTTTGGGTCCCACCTAAATAAAGAGGTCTTTTCGCAACCGGATTCGCTGAAGATGTAATATCATTCCAGAAATTCTTTCGAACATTTATGCCACTAGGTATCCGAGATTTCAATTTGTAGTTATGGATAAGCCTCAAGCCCATCATGCCGAGTATTCAGACGGGACTCGATTGTCCTCACCGCCTAACAAGACAGAGGCTGGAGGGGTCGTCTCAGAGATACCCACCGAGTCAGGGCTCCGTATCAGAGAAGATGGGCAGGTAGGTGATTCGCCCTCACTGTGCTCATCAGGGGCTCTCAAGGACCAGATTTAGCTGACATTTACGCGCCAAAATCAGATTATCCTTCTTCCACAGCCGAGTGACAGCGAATTGGACCCTCTGAATTGGTCCTGGTCCAAAAAGCACCTCATTCTACTTACCGTAGCCTGGAGTGCGTTTTGTGCAGACTTCACGTCTGCTGCTGGTAGTGCCCCTATCATTTTACAGTCAATTGAGTTTCATGAAAGCATATCGACTGTGAATGAGACCAACAGCATAAATGTCTTGATGATGTGAGTTCTTTTGTCGAACAATCACCGTGTCTTCTTCTATACTGACTAACACCAGGGCGTTGGGAGGCTTAATTTGGGTTCCCATGACAAACATTATTGGACGGGCGCCGACTTTGTTCTGGACGAATCTCCTGGGTCTTCTCTTCAGTATTGGAACAGCGGCCTCTCCGAACTTCCGGACCTTTTACGCCATGAGAGCCTTGACTGGGTTCTTCATAACATCGGGTCAGACGATCTCGATTGCCTTCATCAGGGACATATTCTTCGTCCACGAGCGAGCCCGTAAGATTGGCCTTTGGGCGCTACTCTATATCGCATCTCCTTTTTGGGGCCCCATGATCGGCAACTTTGTCGTTGGTGGCACGCACAGCTGGCAGAACGTGTTTTGGGCCGCCGCCGGTGTTTGTGCCCTCCAATTGGTCTTCATGGTTGCCTTCTTAGATGAGACCTGGTACAATAGGGACATTCCTATCAACCAACAGCCGCTTCGAGGAAAAGACTTCGCTTCCAGGATGTCCAGAGTCATTGGGGCATGGGAGTTGCGTCATCGCAGCTCTTACTACCAGACTGTTTGGCATTCTTTCAAGAGATACTTCCAGACACTTGCCAAACCAGAACTTTTCGCCGTCTGGGTTGCTTAGTAAGTACCACGCCCAATACTTATGCAATTATGGTTTCATCATTCTAAAGATGCTTCTGCAGCCTCCTTTACTTTATGTGGTCGATCGGTATCAATATTACAACCGGTATCCTATTTGGGACACCACGAGAGGCCGGTGGCTATGGCTATTCTCCAACAAGCGTCGGATATCTTTACTTCGCGCCCGTGGTCGGGGTCTTCTTCGGAGAAGTATTCGGCCACTTTTTCAATGACTGGCTAGCCCGTCGGTACATCAAGAAGCACGGTGGCATTTACCAGCCCGAGGCGAGACTTTACATGATCTATATCGCGGCGGTGTGTATGGCCATTGGTCTGATCATACTGGGACAGGCGCTGCACCGCGGCTTGTCTCCTGCAGCCGTCGTCATGGGCTGGGGGCTGCACACTTTCGGCACAATGACCACCTCGGTGGCTGTGTCGGCTTACACTCTGGACTCACATCCCGAAGCGCCTGCTGAAGTGTCCGGTTGGTCTAACTTTGCCCGTGCCATTGGTGGCTTTGGCGTTGGCTACTTCCAACAGCCGTGGGGTGCAAAGGTTGGATTCGATGTCAGCTTTGGAACGCAGGCCGCCATCGTGGGTTTCGGTACAGTTCTTGTTGCTCTTGTGCATCGCTTTGGTCCCTGGCTCCGACTCAAATCTGGGCCTATAGAGTGAATTTTATAACTGCTGTGGTTCTGACGTATTGCTAGGAACATGGCGTGATTCCACGTTTGCTTCCTTGTGCTCTAGATTTTGCAATCTGATCTCAAAAATGACCAATACCCACTCACCATGTAGTTAAATGGGAACCTGATTGGATTATCAGAGATATGTGAAAACGTTTCTTGTAATTACGAAATTTGAATGACGGAGGGCAATAAGCTCGACGGCTAATTCGTATGCACACCTGTATCAGTCGTTCTCAATCTCTACTCAGTGAGTACTATGATGAATTCATCTTTTAATAGATGACCTGGGCACACGATCCTTGACAAAAAGCCCCTTTAGATGGTGATCATATCACTCTTAGCATTGCGAGAATCGGAATTGCTGGCGCTGAGGGACTTTCGCCCAGGTCGCTGAGATTTAGCCGTAATCATATAGAGGGCGCCCTGTGAAAGTGTGCTTCAATGTCGATCATGACCAAGTCGGGTACCTAGGTATTGTTCCACAAGAAATGGTCCCTCCACGCTGTTGTGATTTAGGCAATACTATCCTCACCGTTCACCGACCCTTACGTGGAGTAGGCACTTAGAACCTAGAGAGCAGCCATCTCGGCCTTGGTCTTCTATTTCTTCGGGAGCCGCAATACCTTGTGATGGCTCAGCTCCTCACAGCTTATATTTTGCCGTCAGACACCAGTAAAGCCATGGCAATGATGGCACAAAGGCTTGCACCTCGGCCTGGGCGGGTTGCATGTTCCGGCCTTGGCTCCTTTGCCAGTATGATGGCGACAGCGCTGGTGATCAAAACGGTACCTGGGGCAGTGAAACCCCACAAGTGGCTTAGCCCGGCTGTTCCTTACCAGCTGGGAACATTAGAACCCAGTGTGGGAAATCAGTCAGCAGTGCTGCCCGTGACCGGTGGGTAACGGATCACTCATGCGTTCGAGAAAGCCCTCACTCCTGTGCTTTCTCTCGCTGCTCATACTCTGTCGTACCCCATTTCTTGCTATGTACACCGACTGCTCATTTCCGCGCACCCAACTCTGGTACGTATTAACTTGAATCCGCTGCCTCGTCTCGTAATTGTCGGGCTGAAATGACCGCACCACATCTGTTTTAGCTACCTTTTAAGTCGTTCGTCTAGCTCAAGCATCATTACTCTTACATGTATGCCTCTATTGTTGCAGTTTGGCTTTTTCCTGTTCCCGTTGTAACTTGCTTGCTCTACATGAATCCGTGTGGAATACCAGGCTGCAGCGGGGTTTTACAAGGCCACACCAAAATCGAACCAACACCTTTCTTAAACCAACAGGTACGTTTAGAAGACCGCAAGGCCAGGTCTGGGGTGACATTGCGGCTCTGCAAGTGCAAATAATTCAGAGGATGGACACATGTGATGCCTGATCAAGTATACTACCTGCATGTGTTGGTGCATACGTCAGGCAGGAGAGCCACTGACAAAGGAATTACGTCTGGCATTTATCTTGAATGGTGATTACTCAGCTAAGTACCCGGTGTAAGGCACCTGACAACCCGACTTCTGTTGCAACTTGAAGGGTAGGAACCTCCGTTTGAGCGTGTAAAAGAGGCCTCGTTTTTTGCTGGAGTGGCGGAACTATTTCTGAATCCATCAAGTCTTCTGTTGTGCAATGTAACTGGAACACCATCCATGGCCGGTCAAATGACTTCAATTGGTGCTCACTGCATGATCATCATTGAACCAAGCCTCATTCATACCACACGGCCTTGGCAAAACTGTTCCCAAGAATCGAGCCTCGGTGAGTGGAAGACGACGTGATGGCACCCCCCCCCCCACCTCCACGGGTGGCTGACATGCATGAGTCTGTGCAACATGCTCGCCGAAACTGGCGTAGCGACAGCCCCCAATGGCGAAATTATGCACTGTCAGATTATCTGACCCCGTCCAGGTGGTTGGAATCGAGTGCTGCGGCTTGCTTGGGAGGCGGCCAAAATGCGAGCCCGCATTTGACAGCGGCATGCCCGTTGGTTGTCACACCCTGGCAACAGCCTTAAGCCGCCCCAGGGAAAGTGCTTTTCTTCCCCCGACCATCAAGCTTTCAAGTTCTGGATTACGCGGTAAGAAGCGTGCCTGCAAACTCAACTCATCGCTCAACTACTGCGAATTTCGGTCCCAATGCACCAGCGACGCCTCAGTTTCCGAGCTTCACGAGGGTCTTGTCTTCCTCGCATCGATTGAAGATCGGAAACAACTCGCCCATCCTTCCCGCGTAAGCCAGCAGTACAACTTTCAGCTGATGGTCCTTGATTCCTTCAACCAAGCAACCCCCGCCGGCTCGCCGGAATTGCTCAGCGCACAATGTCGGCCACCGATATTATGGACAAGCCAGCTATGTCGCCGCCACCTGGGGTTGTTCCGAACTTTGACGACCCGCCCAACCAGGACGCTTTGGCGCTGGCCGTCATATCAGTGTGTTTTGCTGTCTCGACTATCGCTATCGTGCTCCGCCTCTATTCGAGGTGGACCGTCGTGCGGATGGTGCAGTGGCAAGACTATCTCTTGCTGGCATCATTTGGGATCTATATTGCTGCCCTGGTCATATTTTACCGCCTCACCGGGAGACCCGGGTGGTTCATCCACGCATGGGACCTGCGGGTCAGGGACGTGATAGAGTATGTCCATGTGAGTTACATAGTTCACCACTGCCACCTCATATCTCTCTCAAATTCGAGCATCCCAACATTGACGTACTGTGGTCGGTACAGGTTGTCTTT
This sequence comes from Diaporthe velutina, assembly GCA_038088505.1. Classification (NCBI taxonomy): domain Eukaryota; kingdom Fungi; phylum Ascomycota; class Sordariomycetes; order Diaporthales; family Diaporthaceae; genus Diaporthe; species Diaporthe velutina. Next base: position 67,143 of record JBBWSJ010000129.1, on the reverse strand, counting down.
ATCGAAACGTTTCTTTTCCTCGGCCTGGTCATGACCTTGAAGACGGCTATCTTAATGGAGTGGATCCGAATTTTCCTCCCCACCGACTACAACCGGAGGAACCCATTCCTCTGGGCGTGCCACTTTGTCATCTGGGCCAACATTATTTTCTGCGTTATTACGATCATAGTGTACAGTCTCGCGTGCGTACCTTTCGAATACCTTTGGAACCCCACCATCGACGGTGGCTACTGTCGCGTCAACACCGTCTACCTCAGCCTTTCGACTGCCTGTTTTGTCTTCTCGACCGACATCATCATCTTGGTCATCCCACAATATTTCATCTGGAAGCTCAACATGACGCAGAAGCGTAAGGTTGGCATCTCGTTTGCATTTGCTTTGGGCATGGCCGCCTGCGCTGCTTCAATTTTGCTACTGTACTATGCTGTACACAGTATAGTACAGGATGGCGGTAACAGTGGCCAGACAGCCGACCTAACTCACCGCGTCTCACCTCTGATGTTGACGACTCTCGGTGAAGGCGCCTGTGCTTTCCTGGCTCTATGCATCCCCGCCGTGCCGAAGGCCTTCGCTGGACTCCAGCTTTCGGGCCTCCTACCGACGATTCCCTCGTGGGGCCGCCTCATACCAATCGGCCGTTACCGCTCCTCGCGAGAGTCACGTAATAAGAAATATGGCGGCGACGGGGTAATGACATGGCCCGCGTCGGGCGGAGCGGCTCACGAGAGGCACTGGCAGATTCAATCCAGCTCAGAGCACTCTCTAGTGCCCATGGACCACATTCCTAAGACGAAAGACCGCGATCCAGAGCTCGCCAACGGCATCATCTGCACCACAGAGTTTGAGGCCAAAACATCTTATGATCCCGAACGGACCGTCATTCTGGAGCAACGCAGTCGTCAGCACCCATGGATGCAAAAGTAGAATCAGGTCGCTGTCTTCACCGAGAGTTCCTCTCCGTTAAGCGAGGCTGGTATCGCGGAGCCCGGCATGCTGTGCTCACTTGACCGATGAATACCCAGTCTGTGTTCTCAGATGACAAGGACATCGGGGACCGGCCGCAATTGTCCAGATGCCGCTGTCTAAGCGGCTATTGGGAAGCTCTTCCGCATGCTCACGTCCATACCGGCGAGCTCGTGGTGGCTACAGGTCGCGACGAATGGGAAGTCCTTGGTCACAGACGCCCACCTCACCCGCAGAAACACTACGCTCGGAGTCAAAAATTGTGTTCGGAGTCACAACCCCCTCGAATTTCGAAAACGAAACAGGGTTGATGCAGCGGCTATGAACCAGATGTCCGACGCATTCGCGAGCTCCTCCATTGGGCCGTGCAACCGCGTGGTAACGATGTTGGCATATCTCGAGGCTTCCATCATCCTCGCCAAGGGCCCTTGCTTCGACTACGAGGCCTTCGCCGGCGAGCTTGGCTTCAAGGAAGAGTGCAGGGCAGGGAGATTTCAGGGGGGTTGTGCAGCCAAAGCCAGTTGAATTCCGCCCATTTCACGCGCGAGAGTCGGGGTCTTTGGAACACAACCACGAAAGTGATGCCGAGGGCTTGGTTAGGCACGCGTGAATGTCCTGGATTCTTTCTAATATACATACATCGCTCCCCAAGCTTTTCAATGCGCTCGCTCTTCCCGATTGCCGGCTACAGACGGATGCGCGGTGTTGCGACGCCGCCGTCTTCCTTGCACACCTGGGCATATAGGCCTCGAACTTCCACACAAGTCGTTCACGTCAAATTCATCTCACTTGAGCTCCTCAAGGGTGCCCATTCCGTACCTCACCGAGTCGCGCTTGTTCATGCGGGCGACCCAGTTCGCCGCAACCGGATACTGACCCAAATCCAAGCCATCTTCCGCCGTGACCACCATGGGCAGGATGAGCTGCCACAAGACCCACGCCAGGTCGGCGTACGAGCACTTGTTCCCGACCAGCCACGGCCCGCCAGACGCAGCAACGGCCTCCTCGCCAAATTTCTCTCGCTGCCTGTTCAAGTGCCCCTCCAAGACGGCAGTGACGCGGTGCGCCTCTTTCACGTAGCGATCAACGGCGCTGGGCAGTCTCTCGTGGTGGTATTTCTTGAACCAGGCCGCCTGGCCGAAGTAGGGACCCTGTCCGGTGGTCTGGAAGAACAGCCACTGCTGAGCGTGATACCAATCTGGCGTCCCGGGAGCGAAGCTGAGCTTGTGCTCCGGGTCATACTTGTCGGTGAGGTATAACAAGATGGCTCCCGACTCCCACAGCGTGATGCCTGTGTTGGGGTCTTGGATCGAGGGGAGCCGGCCATTTGGGTTGATGGCCATGTAATCGGGTTTCTTGACGTCGCTGAGAGGGATTGGTATGATATCATGAGGGATGCCGAGTTCTTTGAGAATCATTGCAACTTTGGGCGGGTTGGGCCCCCCTTTTCCCCAGACTGTGATGGGCTTTAGCTGCGTGGAGGTCGACATTGATGGATGCTTGTGGTGATAAATGAGGAATTGCCGAGAGCGCTGTCAACAAAAACCTTATTGCAATTTGCTCGTTCCGGTGCACAATGCAACTTATAATTCATCACGATCGCTTGCTTGATATCTTTCTCTCGTGACTTTGTAGCGGCCTGACACCATGGTAGGTATGGCGCCTTCTGAGATGCATTGCACTACGTAAGGGTAGGTAAGCAACGCTACTGGAAGGATTTAAGGTTACTCAGCATTATTCAGCCAACTGTGAAATCAGCGCATCGACTCGCATCTCGGGACAGCTCGACAGTTTGTTCGTGTTACAAGTGAGATATTGGGCCTGCAATTGATACAGGTACATCCTGATGCTCAAATAGTGGGCACGGTCGAATTGGTCATGATCCGGAACTTAGGAGCAAAGGCACCAAAACAAATCATCATGCTCACAGGAAGATTATTAATGTTCACATAATCTCTCTCTTCCCTCCTCCTCCTAGATACCATTCGGTCTCTCGCTCTCTTCCCCGCCCCTCCGGGCCGGACCCGAATTTTCTGCTTGAAGAAAGGTTGGATATGTCTGAAGGACTTACTGGGTATGATAAAAGTATTGGGAAGCAAGATTTTTATCGATACATCCAGTACCTCTGCATAATTAACCTCGTCAATTATGCAAGCTGGTGGCTAATGTGTCTGTCTGGAATGCCTGCCTGGGATGTCTGCCTGCCGGCTAGACTAATAAAATAGGTAATTACGCAGTAGGAGCAACGCAAGATAATCTTTAGTTGGAGCTATATGATATTCGAACTCGGGAGGTCACGGTGGCAAGGGACACTGAAAAGATGTGCTTACCTAGGTATGTGTTTGGCACTATTGCTATTATTTCTTAAAAGAACTCCATAATTGATCCACAGTGTTTCTTCCTTGGCTGTGTATTTTCATATCTTGTATCAACTATGTGTTGAAGCTGGTCCTTCAGGGCATATACACGTTGTTCACGATGGGCAGTGTCATGTTGTCAATGAGCATATCGCCAGCGAAACTGGCACTGATTTCTCGATGTGACAGCATCTGCAGTGCACACAGCCCTTTGGGGGACGTGGTCGAAATTGGAAACCTTGGAATGGCGTCACGGGGTAGGTATCCTGAGGCTTCTTGCCTGGATGCTGGAATAGTATAGAGTCATTGCGGCTTCCAATGACTTCGCTATGATGTTTCCACTGCCCGCCGAGTGGTTGTCTATGGCCGAGAAAGAACTGCCAAATACGCACATACACGTGCAGTTACGCAGTCACTCACTCACCGAGAGCGGCTGCCATGTAGTATTTCACTCGTTGTCCCTGTGACTGAAAGTACTCACTGTCCTGGCTCCAGGTCAACAAAAAGCATTTGCTTCAGAATGACTGAGATAACAGTGACTCGACAACTACCGAGACACTTTACCGCGCACTTTATCTTGTATTACAAGCCATCACCCTAACCACTCCGATCTCTCAGCAGCCGCTGGCTGCCGTGCGTTATCTTCGCCTTTGTAATTACTTGTAGATGGAATGCCTCTAAATTCCAGTGTCGTGCAAGGGCTACTGGGCGGTGACTTGGCTCAGCACTTGCACCATCATTGGCGGGAAAATTGTATGTGTCATGATGCCACTTTTCGAGATAGTGATTAAAATCATTGCTCTGACTTCTGAGCAGGAGAGTGTAGAGATGACCATTTTATTACTGTGGCGAGCAAAATGAGGTTTTAAATGAAAAGCTTAGTGTTCTGTGAGTCACTCACTGAGATAGTAGCGGGCTCAAAGTTAGAAAACGGATATTCGCACAGAGAAAAACGGATGGTACACAGATACATGAGGGGCCCCAGTGCACGTACAACGCGCACCACCCAAATTAGTATGTACACCATTATTTTGACCCCAACGCTAGCATAGCCAACTATCCTCCTATGCCGAATATCCCCATCGCCACACTCGCTACAGCGTAAATCACTTAAATTGATGGTGTTTTGCTACGTATCTGGTCTTTACGAACCACAAGTCATAAATCTCCTCCTCCTCCTCATCATCGCCAACGATGTCCCCGTCAGATCTACCCGTAGCAGCGATTCGTTGATTGAGGGTTGTTAGACTTAGTGGCGATGGGGGCGCTAAGCATTGCAGCTGCAAAAAGCACCATAGGGGTGGTGTGGCGACGTTGAATGGTGAGCTCTGATTGGCTGCAGCCAGAAGGTGCGCACTTACTCTGTGTGGCATCCGTTTCTTTCTGTGCGAATATCCGTTTTCCAAAGTTAAGCACAGTTCTTTGGCCTATACGACTCGCTACAAGACCGGTGCTTCGCCAGACACTGAGACATAGGCACGCGCTTTCTCCGAGGACCACAAGGGCTAGGAAGGCCTCTACAGTGGTGGACTACTCTCAGTCTGTGTGCAGACTATTTTTCTAATTTTATCGCAGTGAGACGCGTGGGCTAACCGGACAGGCACTGACACTTACTTATCCTCAGTCTTGTGGCCCATCAGACAAGGACATAGGCTGACTCTGTTAGTGCGGCACACATCTCTTTCGAACTCTGGAGCATGCGCAAATTCTCTCACCTGCTGCACAGTCAAGCCTTGTTACACATAGTGCTTGTTGTAAAACGTATTAGCCTATCTAGTAGCGAAATCCAATTTATGCATACGATGGTGTTGCTATATGTAGATTTTATATTTTGCGTCTGTTCATTCCCATCGCTTATATTATTCACGGTGCCTAGCTTGGATAAATAAGCATCTAGATTCAGTTGACCTTAGCATCGCTGTCCTTGTAGGTCGCCAGTTTGAACAACCGCTTCGCATTCTCCCTGCCGATCTTGGCTCTGTCCGGAATGCTCATCTCAGCATTATCAAACCAATTACAAGCCGGCTCGAACTTCTCGAAAGGATAGTCCACCGAGAACAGAATTCTATCCGACCCAACCTCGTTCATACAAAAATTGAGCGTTGTGGAAGAAAAGTGGCCGCTAGTGGTGATCCAGATGTTGTCGTTGAAGTATTCTCGGATTGTCTTTTTACAGTCCAGGCCCAGCGGCTTCTTGACATCTTCAAACCAATGGTTGATTCTCCAAAGGTCGAAGGGGATGTGCTCTCCGAGGTGGCCCAGAATGATCTGCAATTTGGGATGGCGGTCGAAGACTCCGTTTGTCACCATACCCAGGACATGTAAAGACACTCCTTGTGCAAATGAGAGAGGTGGACCAACGAGCCATTGACGGTCTTTCCAGAGTTTCTCGAAGACGGTTCCTGTCGGGTTGCGGGGATGGAGATAAAACGGGACATCAAGCTCGGTACAGGTCTGCCAGAAGACATCCCATTCTGGCTTGTCGTAAAATATCATATCGTCCCCATCCTTTCCTGCGCGTTGGGTATCGTTTACCAACGCGCCCTTGAAACCATACTTGGTGACACAACGACGAAGCTCATCAGCTGCCTCCTTGGGGTCATGCATTGAAAGAGTCCTTCGCGATTGATTAGCGAGACCGTGTAATGATATTATCTTAATGATCCGCACTTACGTGAATGCACCCAAACGGTCCTCGTGCCCTTTGATTTCCCCGGCCACGTAGTCATTGATTTCGACAGCCAGGGCTTGAGCCTCCTTAGGGTCACTGACGTCTTGGACACCGGGAGCAGTATAGGAAAGAATTGTGTACCCCACACCATGTTTATCAGCTTGCTTGATGCGGATGTCTGTGAGATCCATTATCTCTTGTAGGTGGCGATCTGGCTGAGGGCTGAAAAGACCAGCCCACCACCGAGCCTTCTCAGAGAAGCGGGGGAGGTCGAAAGCCTCCTCGAGAATGACCTTGCCGTGCATTGTGATTCAATGAGAGATAATATGTCTAGGTATGGTTTAGGTATGTGTTATTCTTGAGAGATCGTGCGGGAACCAGATAATATGGGCTTGCTCTGCCCACGGCGCTTGACTTTAAGTATTCAATGTAGCTATATCTCCCCATCTCCGAGTCGTGAAGTCCCGAGTGTCTCCAACCGGAAATATTGCCAAACATAAAGTGTTCTAGATGCCATGGGTTGGTTACGACTTGGCCTTCCACAATCCCTTATCCGCCCGGTCTGGGCGGGTGCGGGCCGCGGTCGTCATCCCCATATCCGCCGGTCCAAACAACTTGGCCGGGAGAGCCAGAGTGACATGTTTTGATACAGGCTAGACTCGACCCACGAGTACAAGCGGGAGCTAAGAAAAGTCCGGGGTAAAAAGGGCGGGGTCTTCATCCCTCACCCGCTCATCCCCTTCATCCCGAAGCGGCACAACCACTACCACGCTGAAAGGACACACCCGACGCCATCGAAATGCGACTTAGCCCGAGCGAATGGCATGTCAAATGCTTCGCAAAGAGTTTTATGATCTGGAGTGTGATATGCGCGAAAGCTTGAGAAGCATGTTGGACAACGACACTCCCCCGTGTATGGGTTGTTGAAGTTGCTGAGCTTATTTCACTACGCCCTGCCTGGTCAACACATCTCCATTGCACATTATTCGTTCTACACCAGCGGAAATCCCTCAGGAGATATCACATTATTGCCCAATCCTCTAACTCCTCGCGTCATCTCTATCTCAAACTTTATCTTCATCCGTATCTCATCGATGGATTTACATCTGACAAAATTATAGGCTGGTAGTAACAGGTCCCCTGGTTTCCTGACTCAAATTTTGGACAAAAACGTTGAACGTAAAATACTTGAAGAACGACTCGGTTTTGACTGTAAAAGACAACATCGTGGTTGACGTCAACCGTCTGAAGGGATAACCCAAAGGCTACATTGAAGCTGGAATTTCGCATTCGTCTTGCAGTTCTGAAATCGTAAGGAGGAAATAAGATGTACTTAGATTCGGATTGCCCCTGATTATCTGAGCCCCCGGCCAACATTTGGCCCTGCAAAACTCTTCGCTAAGTAGAGTAAAATCATGAACACATTACACAAGGATACATGAAAGTACCACACATCGTCAAGCCTTCGTGGGATGGCTATCGACCCATTCATCCAACATGCCAGCGAAATCAGGAGGAGTGTACGGCTCAACCAATTCCTTGATCCATGAGGTCTTTCGATGCGTCCTCAACCCCATGTCTTTCATCAACATGTTGGCATAAGGCAGTCCTTCAAACACGAAATCTGGTAGACTTGCCCCATACCCACACGGGTATCGCCATTTTCCCCATTGAGTGTGCAGCATGATTTCATGCGTGACCTCCTCTGGCGTGTTGGCGATTCTGTCTAGTTTACCGTCAAGGAACGCTGCAATCCAGGCCGCCTGAATCGTGGCGCAGACAGCTGTGCTGACTGTCGAGACCATGCCGGCGAAGGCCAGGTTTCTCGACTTCAGCATCGTTGATGGTACGATAAAGCGGTAATACCGTAAAGGATCCGCCTCCGTGGGTTGAAAGCGCAGCTGAGGTTGATCCTGGAGGCGCGGAAATAATGTCAGAATATCGCCGTCGGCCTTAGCGTTCAGCTTGAGCCTATCTGCCGCATCAAGGGCCTGTGGCAGACCGAGACCAATGTCGTCGAGGCCGGTAAACTTGATGGACGATTCCTTCCTCCAGCCCGTGGAGCAAACCATACCGTCTGCTTCCAGAATTTCTCCAGAGGACAGTATCACCTTGCCTGACTCAAGATGGTCGATATTATCGATGTGTACCCGAATCTTGCCCTCTTTCACCAAGTCAAACAGGGGAGTATCGTAATTCAGAATACTCAGCCCGCTCCCGATCCAAAAAGCCGAGTTCCAAGGCTTCAACTTGGCCAATTCGGGGTGCGAATCATACTGGATGGCACCTAACACGTCTCCCTGTAAGACCTTCCAAAAGCAATCTACCAAAAACCTGCCGACTCTCGTCCCGTGCAGGAAATTTGTAACCCCGGCGCCACCGCCCTCGGCGCCCCACGGACACGGGCTGAACCACGTCAGGCATCGTGTGTTGAGCAGCGTGTCCAGCCTGCGCTTCAGTGGCGTGACGAACCGCGGTGCAATCCATACTGGCCCGTGCCCATTCGGCCGGATAACTAGGTCCACGGTTGCACCGCCCTGCACGAGGGCGTAGGCGACGTCGTACGCGGACTTTGCGCCGCCGACGACGACGGCCTTCTCGGCCTTCTCAAATTCCGAAGCACGGCGGCAGAAGTCCTTGGCATGGAACAGCGGCCTGTCGAAGGCCTCGGCCCCAGCGTACTGGGGGAAGTTGGGCGTGGAGGTGAGGCCCGTGGCAAGGATGAGCTTGTTGGTAGTGACTTGGCGGCGCTGGGTGTTGTCGGGGGCAGTGTTGGAAATGGTGAGTTTCCAACCCTTGATATCATAGGATTCAGACCCGGAAGAGCGCAGGGCTTCAACGTTGTCGACCTTGGAGTGGAACTGAATGCGCTCCAGCACCCCGTACTTCCTCGCGAAGTCCGTTAGGTAGCGGTGAAGCACGGCGCCGGGGATATGACCGCCATCCTTGACGCCGTAGGCGTCTTGGGACATGGGGAAATCGGGATACTCGTATGATCCCACCATGTTGTTGGACTTGAGTCCCGGATAGAGGCGGGCTTCTGACCAGGTGCCTCCGCAGCTCTCGGCTGACTCCAGCACGGCGATGCGCTCATTTTCATGAGTCTCTATGTAGGCCCTGGCGGCTGCTAAGCCGAACCAGCCTGTGACTTTCTGTTAGGATCAAGGCGAGCAGTGTAGAGGACGAAGCTGCATACCGGCCCCGACTACCACCATGTCATAAGTACACTCGGCCATGCTGAAATTGGCAGGCGATGAGACCCGATTCGATCTGTTGTCTAAGGATAGAGGAAAGCTTGCAGTGATTCTGCTTCATCAATAATAAGCGCGGCGAGGTTGTTCGACGAGAAGTCGCGGGTGCCATTCTAGTCCGTCTTTGTCGCATTTATGGCTAAGGGAGATACACCCTTCCTTAATCCAGCTGGCGGCTACTAGGCCGCTGAACATGATTACCAGGCCCATAACCGACGTTCCTATCGGGCACCATAGTATCAAGGTAATGGCGCCGTCCATGAGCCTCCCCGCAACCTCCAATGCGCCTCTAGATTGGGAGTAGCCTTATCTCTCCGGCGCTGCTCTGTGGTCTTGTGTCTCGACTGGTGGCCTGGTGGCAGGGAAGTATCCTAGACTGGCTGATTGTGGGGCGCATGGAATGTCAAGATAACCGAAGGTCCGTCGTTGGCATATCTCCGACTTGTCGGCTGTCGCACCTGTGGATAGCAAGCATATCCCTGAGCACTAGTCCGTAGTGGCGGATAGAGATCAGACTGGGGCTGCCTCTACCCCATGGGGAACAAAGGGGTACTACCCTCCTAGGCCGATAGCCGAGCTCGTCGTCCTTCCGGTGCCTGGTGTTCGTGATGCAGCTGCTTCCGTGAGGGTCATTATCGTTTGGCTCACCTTAGCAACACATACTATGTTCTTCGTGACCTGGGTGAAACTAGCGAAAAACAGCCCAAGACCGTTGTAGTAATTAGTATTGTGATATGGGGATATATGTCATGCTTCCCCGAGGGTCAATTGGATATTGAGAAGTAGGGTACAGCTGCCTTGATGTTATCTTGACGAGACGCGCTGTAACTAGACAGTTTCATTCCGAGTCTCTCTTGGGGAAGCGTACTTGAAGGAAACAACCTCGATACGGCAGCAAGTAAATATTTTCCAATCCTATTATCAAGCATGTTTTCAATGACATCTATTCGTAGCTGATGACCCCATCGATTGTTCCAGCATGCAAGCCTCCCGTGATCTGAATGTCCGCCGCCGTTGTGAACCTACTTGCGTCGCTCAACAGATAGACAACAGCTCCCGTGAGATCATTCTGCGTACTGAGTCTCTGCATCGGCGGAGCCAACCACATCTGATCACCTTCTCTCTTGCTCTTCGTATCCCGCACATTCTTTGTCATTTCACTATCCACGAAGCCCGGGGAAATAGTGTTCACGCGAATGTTATGTGGGGCGAGTTCGACGGCCAGCGCTTTAGATAGCATAAGTACGCCACCCTTGCTTGCGTTATATGCCGCCATACGACTGGTTGCTCGTCAGAATGCTTCTTATGTCGTCGGGAAGGGAGATAAATGTAAAGTCACGGGCTGCATGAGATTGTCTCCGACTGGTTGACGCATCATGACAGTCCAGGACCACCCGAAAAGAGGGAATCTCTCCTGCCCCAAACAGATCAGTAACAGACTTACTAGCCGGGGAGCGCAATGTGACTTGATTGCGAGGCAATGAGGACGATGCTGCCGCCTTTGCCTTGCGACAAAAATTGCTTTGTAGCCAGTTGAGCCGCGAAAAATGTGCCCCTGACCTATGTCTAGCATTAGCGAGGATTCACTCAAGGCAACGAAGGAGACACCCACATTGATCTCCTGTATCCTGGTAAACTCCTCCCATGTCTGCTCAATGAACGGCTTGTCAATAGCAATGCCTGCTGCAGGTACCAATCCATGTATAGAGCCCAGCTCTTGGACAGCTCTCGCGAACCCGGCGTTTAAGCTCGCCTCTTTCACAACGTCTGTCTGTATGTAAACTGCTTTTGCGCCAAACTTTTGGCTGAGGGCGTTCCACTCTTTCTCATCGACTGGCCTTTCCTGAATGTCCATCACAGCCACATTTCCACCCATTTCACATATGGCTCGCGTCACTGCGAAGCCGATCCCTTGCGCGCCCCCCGTCACAACGTAATTGCGTCCGCGCAGTTCGAACATAGGACGAACATCTTCTAGAGGGTAAGACATTTCCACAAAGTGTTCTCTGGTTATCAATTGAGGGACTGTAGCTTTAAGCGGGGTTCCTTGTTGGTGCCAGCTATTATTCGGTAGACTTGTGGTGAACGTCAAATACCCGAGTACTCGAAATCTCGGGAGAGCCTGGAAGGGAGGGGTGGGATTTTTGTCCTAGCACCAGGGATGGCATCGTCGGCTAACACACCCACAGCCCTAGCAAAATCCGGAATGGTGACGCTCAGTACATTGCCGCCAACGCCAACTCCGGAACGCCCAGAGCTCCTAGCCCGCCTTCGCACAAGATAGACTCGCTTAGTACCGATAAGCGATCGGCACATTGCCGACCTGATAATGAACGGCAGAGTCCGTAGTGAGAGCAGGATTCAATAACGAGAATACAAAATACCAGACAAGATTGCATGTCGGAATCTATATCGAGAATTATTGCCTTCCCAGCAATACTCGTTTGAATAGCTGGAAGAATTCCCACCATGTTCAACGACATCAGCAAGCCTCCTCCTCCGCTGCCGAGCCCGGAGCTCACAGAGGTCATGCCCGGCGTGTCTCTGCTCCGGCCTCTGAGTCGCATTGGCACTGGTCCTGGGGTCATCATCCTAAGACACGACTACAAGGACTCCTTGGCCATCAAAGAGGGTGTGCCGTCACCGTTGGTCAAGTGGGCAGAGGAAGGATATGCTGTCATTGAGATTCAGGCCACAGCACTTGGTAGTGGTCGCGGACATGTTATCAAATCTGCCGTTGAGGCCCTCAGAGACTGCGACAAATGCCAACCAAAAGACAAGGTTGGGCTAGTTGGTCAGTGTCCCCACTTCCAAGCAATATTGTCGACGACGTTCGCTAGTCTGACAAGGACGCAAAGCCTATGAGCCCGAACTGTGGAATACAGTCGCATCAACACTTTCAAATCATCCTTCCATTGTTGCGGCCGCCGTGTATGTAGATGCACCTAGCGAGACTTCATCTAAGCCTCTTGCTGGAGTATCCATCCCAGTAATACACCACCTCGCTGGCAAAGGCCCGGCTGTACCTCCGAAGTCAGATGTGTTGAAGCAATACTTCTACCCTAATGCCAACTCCTATAAATTTGCTACCCCTTTCCAGCCCTCTTTTCACTACAATACCGAGAGTATCTCTCATACTCGAAACCTTACCCACTTGAAGGAGAATATGGGCGGTCCATACTTCGATTTGGAAACTATCTGGGAAGAGCATACCTATTATGAGTTCGCGGACCGGTCCATGGAACATACTATGAGTACTATGGTCCAGGAACCGTACGTGAATCATGTACCAACAGTGAGTTAGGCCTATGAGAAAAATACCTGTGAAAGGCGACTGACCATGGCTCAGATGACCGGCGGGATTGGCCGCATAAACCTGTCTCATTTCTACCAACACAACTTTATCTTCAACAATTCTGCCGACACCGAGTTAGAATTGATTAGTCGAACCAAAGGCATCGACCGCATTGTTGATGAGTTTATTTTCAAGTTCACCCACGATCAAATGATTGACTGGATGTATGTGGTCTGGTTTTTGGTACCTAGGTACTTACCCTTTCACTGACGTCTTTACAGGCTGCCTGGAGTGCCTCCTACGAACAAGAAAGTTGAAATTCCTTTCACAGCCGTAGTAAATATTCGTGGTGATCGGCTATACCATGAGCATATAGGTTGGGACCAGAGCAGCGTCCTGCGACAGCTCGGCCTCTTGCCCGAATACCTGCCATTTCCATATCCCATAGCAGAGGAAGTGGAGGGAGCTGCAAAAAAGCGTTTCGAGTATCGCCTGCCGGTAGCAGGCGTGGAGATCGCTCACAAGATGAGGGACAGAAATGCGGGCCTATCGAACGAAATGTTCAAGTTCATGGTTCGCGAGGTCTGATTTGTTTAGCGCCTCTCATTCATGTATATTGTTTGAGATCAACCCGCCTGAGCAAAAAGAGTGTAAATGATTACAGTCCATACCACAATCCACTCCGTTACCCTACCCTCGGTTCACCTCTTGTGTGAAAAGAGAGAGAGAATTCTAAGTAGCGCATCGAACTTTATCTAAGCGGGGGCACCGTATGCTCGCATATTAACAACGTGGAAGATATTTTCACGTCAACTTCAAAATTAACCTGATTCTTAGCCACATGATAAGCAGCTGGCCACCTAAAGCGATACAATAACTTATACGGCAGCGTTGCTGGGAGCACCAACTTGTTGCAAAGCATCATCAAAGCTCATCGTGTATCCGTCCCAAAGAATTCGCAGCATGAGCTCATTGTCTGCGGGCGATGACCACTGCTCTGGGAGGAACTCAGGCATGGTAATTGAGCTGAGGGTATCACTTCCATCCCAGAACGCATCGCTGGCGGGGTTGTCGTCCATGTTCAAGTCCGGCGTTGGGAGCTGTGACAAACCTGTGCCTCCGTCGGGAGGAATTTGTGACTGGCCCTGCCCCGTATCAACGTTAATGGCGCGCCTTTCGCCGTATTCGTCCAAGCCTTCATTGTCCTGTTTCTGTGCACTCGGAACAGAAGCAAAATCATAGGACAATATTTGCTCGACATAAGGAGCTCCCGACTCGTTCCGTTCCCGTCGCAGTTGTCGCTTATAGTTGTCGATGGCGTCAGAAAATGTAGAGAGGATCCCGTGGTACTGCCGTGCCTGCGCACTGAGCCGACCAAGAACAGAGAGGACGTGTTGGGACCCACGGAACGCCTCTCGGGCCCCAGTATCAGAGGAATCCTCCGCCAGTAGGGCGAATCCTAACACCAGGCCTGCTGCGAATATCCACGCTTTGATAATACACATGTTGCCCATGAAGATACCGGCATCAACAGCTTCCCGACACATCTGAGCCATGTAGATTGCAGCTCCGATACAAGACCGGGAGAGGTTGGCCACAGCGTCCGCTCCCTTGTTCTCTTTTCGATTATTATTGCGCTGTGCTTCCTTTGCTTTGGATGCATCGCCATGCAGCTGAGGCATGACATGCTGGATAAGAAATTGCCTTGTGACGAGTATGATACCAAAGTAGTACGTCCCCGCTACATGGACGTTCGCAATCATCTTTTCTCGGTAACCCGGATCATGCTGCACAGGTTTGTCTCCTTTTTGCGGCCTTTGGCGAAGCGACACAGGTAGTGCTTGGCTCCACTCTTGTAAAAGCTGAAGGAAACGCTCGGCTGAGGAAGACTCCAGTACTCCGTCATCAGCAAATTTACCAACCACGGTGTCAAGAATTGAACATGATTCGTAAGTTGCTCTCAGCGCCAGGGCTCGGTGACAACTGATGTTGTGTTCCTGCTCGATATCGCTAGAAGTGACATCTACAGACCTCAACGATGAAGCAGTACCTCGTCTTCCTAATATTGAAGAGCATATGATGTCGAAAACTCTGATACTCTTCGCCACCCTGAGTCTATAAAATTGAGAAGGTTAGAGTTATTCTAAAGGCTGCAAAGTAATTTAAGTAACTTACCTGGAATCCTGTTCGGCTTTGGAAGTGTGCTTGTGTTTGGCCGCGGCATGAAGCCCAAGGATATCGGCAGACTTCGCTGCAACACCCAGGTACATGAATGCCGAGTTTCGACGGCAGGCCCCGAACATGTAAAACGCGAGCAGAACAAATGCTCTTGCTAGATTTATAGTTGGATCTTCCAGCATTTTTTCGAAAGCCATGTGCCTGCCCTGATTGAAATATTTAGAAGCAAGCACGACGTCGTCCCTAGAGCCCCCTCTGACCTGACACCCGATTGCGAGCATGAGGTACAGCGAAGCAAGAGCTGCTCTGTCTATTGGTCGTGAAGCTGGTGATTTGTTGGCGTTTTGTTCCTCTGCGGCCGAGCTTATAAGCTCGGCAACCTCTTCTTGAGTGTACAGATCCAGAAACCCGCTCGACTGCAAGTCTGTTAGCTGACAAATGGATATTCGACGGAGTGCATGGGCACATCACCTACAGCATCCAAAAAGCTATGAATTAGATCTCTCTTTTCATTTCCACCCAGCCCATCGTAGAAAGTTCCACCATCGACATCGGATCCGGCCATTTCAAACCAGTTATGACTATGTTGGCGGTCGGTGAAACCGGAGGGGCCAACATAATGTTTCAGTGTCTTTTGTAAAAATCGCAAGAATGAGAGTGCCGCTGTGTTACCGACGAAGACTAGTTGTTCCAGGAAAGTCAACTTGGGATTTGTAGTGTAGGGCCATTTTATCGTAGGTAGGTTGATAAAATGCAACAAGCTTTGTTTAAATCTCAAGTTCAGGGATTGCTTAATACCTTTGTCACCACTTGAACTCTGCAGCATCAAAGGCCGCTGCTGGTCCGTTCTCTCAACAGAGTTTCTTGAGTCCGGAACGTAGTCGGTCTCACTGTCTGCTTCTTCGTCCACTATCTCATCGACTTCCGCATCTTGTGACGCAAGAGGTCGGTCGCCAAACTGAGGTCTTGGCTGCTGAGATGGTACAGTGCGTACTGATCTGAAATCTGCTGGAGACACATTGGTGGCAGCAGCAATGGAGTTTGCCCGGGATGACTTGGATTCGGAATGCCGACTGCTCCTGGTCTCCCTAGGCGTCGGCGTGAAAGTACACGTGTCCTGGGTGCCTTTCTTGAGACACAATCGACAAGGCTGATTAGCGTCACACCTCTTTTTCGAGGCCTTGCAGGCATCACATGCTCTGGCTGAGCGCTGTCTGTCCTGCGGTTTGACCTTTGGTCGTGGCATGGCAGAAGTCAGTGACGCTGTCACTGTATGCGGCGGAACAGAGGTCGCGGAGGCTTGCCGGAGCAGAAGGACCCACAGGCGAACAGGCCGGAGCGGAGCCGGGCTTGAGTGGACTCTCGGTAGGCGACTTGTACCATTTACGGCATGAAAACAGAAGGTTACCGCAGCGGAAATATCTCGTTCCTTGCCCTTCAATACTCAGCTAGTATTGTTGAAATGAGGCGGGACGCGGATCCTGAAGACGAGGGGCTTCAGCCGAAGCGGAGCGGGAAGAGATAAGCTCGCCCATTGCCGACTCCTGCGGCAGTTCGCCTTCCCCAAATCTGGGTATCTACTCAGGTGCATCATCCGCCAGGCTGAAACTAATTAGCGTTAGGCCAATTCCTTAGGAACGGCGTCAGGGGGCGGAGGTGTTGGTCGGCGAACTAACCAAGAATATCCGCAAGATGGAAGCAGCACCATTTCATTATCCGCATTGAAAGCCTTGGAAGACTTTCGACGTCGTTATAATGGAGACGGAATTCATCACGGCAGTCGATCACATTGTGCATCTACTGACACAGCCCATGTTGAACCTGGCGGCCCCTGACCAAAACACTACTCCAAAGCTTTGGTACACAGAATCATCTCCTTAGCACATATCGTGCTTTCGTACGACTTGCAACTATACGAACAAAATCACTGCGGAAAATGGGCTCTCAAGACGACCCAAGCCCTTCGTGGCGCCATCTCAATGTGGGTGTTGTCGGCGGCGGCATCGGCGGCATGGCTGTTGCTATTGCTCTTCGTCGTGCTGGCCACAGTGTGACCATCTACGAGAGGAATGACTTCGCCGGAGAGGTTGGAGCATCAGTTTCCTGCGCTGCCAATGGAGCGCGTTGGCTACACGAGTGGGGTGTCGACGTCGAGCGAGGCGACCCCGTCATCCTGAAGAAACTCATCAATAGGAACTGGAAGACGGGTGAGCCTGTCAGCGTCTATGACCTGGATGATTATAAGGAGAGATGGGGATACCACTATTATATGTTCCACCGTCAATACATGCATAAAATATTGAGGGATTGCGCGTTGCAGGAGGAGGGAGAAGGAGAGCCAGCCAAGTTGTTCGTGAATCACAAGGCAAGTCAACGCAGCGTTTCCGTGATAAAGAGGCTCGGGCTGATTTGCAGATCAAGTGCAAGACTATTGACCTCAAAGCTGGCATCGTCACCTTCGCGAACGGCCATACAGCTCGGCATGACCTCATCATTGGCGCTGACGGAATAGGTTCGGTAGTGCGCAGGCTCATTGGCCTCACTCCAGACAAAAAGCCAGCAGACTCTTCCTGTCTCCATGCCAACGTGCGGACGGAAGACGCTGTTCGTCTCGGCCTCGTTGACTACTCAAAAAATGCGGCACTGGAGTACTGGGGCGGCCAAGAGGGCAAGTGGGACAAAATTGTGCTCAGCCCATGTAACGGTGGCAAGTTGTTGTCCTACTACTGCTTCTTCCCACGCGAAGCTGGCGACTACACGAGCCAAAGCTGGGGCGGCGAGGATAGGCCAGTCGAAGAGCTGCTAGCTCCGTATCCGCAACTGGACAAGCAAGTTAGGGATCACCTCGCCATTGGCACTGAGATTCAGCCGTGGCGGTTGTGGGTGCAGTCAGTATTCAATCTCCAGGGCGCTTTGAGTCCACATGCTAATCCATCAACCCCCTAGCCAACCATATCCTTACATCGTCAAGGATACAACATGCTTGCTCGGTGATGCGGGCCATCCGGTGCGCTTCTACCTAACCGCCATCGCATTTTTTCGGTCGCCGAGCTGACTCTACTATCAAGATGTTCCCTCATCAGAGCCAAGGTGCCTGTATGGCCATCGAAGATGCTGCAGCGCTGGGCATATTGTTCAGCAAGCCTTACTTCAGCGGCGACATCATCGAGGCCCTGAAGGTGTATCAGAAGATCCGACTGCCGCGAGCTACCAAGGTTCAAGCCTCTGCGGCAAAGGCTGCGGTTAATATCAACGAAAGAATTGGTATGTCAGAAGTCTAGCAAAACTTGGAGGTTTATATTACTTTAGACTGACGAAATGTTTCAGGTTTCTCTAGTAATACCAACTTCAAGGGATACAAGGTTGCAGATGAGAAGCAAAAGTTAACCATTGAAGAAATGAATGCGTAAGTTCTACATGAAACGCTGAATCATCAGTGACATATAGGAAGGCTGCTGACCTCTCACTGCAGATATGATATGTATAAGGATGTCGAAGAGAGTCTGGCCGAACAAAGGCATGTATCATACACTGACAATTTCATCAAAGGGCTGCCAGTCGGTTTGCAGATGTCAAACGGCGTCACAGTTGGGAAGGAATGAGAGTTATGGAAAGAATCCATAAGCAAAACCAAAACGTAATTCGACACATGGAGGTATCTAAACATTACTTTGGTATATACATGTAGTCATCTGAGAGTTCCTGCAGACTGGAACCATCTAGGCTTATAAGTCGCGTGCTATTAATTATCTACAATATATGTCTAACAATGTCTGCTGTCTTGCTGTTCAACATTATATTATTCCTAGACGTTTTAGTGGAATGGGTTCTCTGTAATTTGCGTGGGCTAGGTTATTTATCGTGTTTAAGAAGAAAAAAGCCGCCTTTGGAGAAAGAGGCCAAGAGGTGTGTGAGAAGGACTGATCAAGGCGCTCCACCGTCAACAGAGCTGTATGGTTTCCTCCCGCTAACCCTCCGGGCATTCTACCATCAGCGTGAAATCTATCGAGATTCTACGACAGTCTCCACCCCAATCATGGCCAGCGGGATTCCACAGGTTGCTATACCATGGTCCCTGGTTGCAGTAGCACCACATTCTGTAGTATACACTCCTGGATATAACAAGGCCACGCTGTCTTGGGACTCGGGCGTCTGTCCATTCTCAATGTCAACATGAGTGTCGTCGTTCAAACGCCTAAACTTAGACATCTTCGTGTTTCTGCTAATCCAGCTGGCCTTACTCGTCACACCCGTGGACGACTGCTTATGGAATGGAGTGCCGCCAATCGTGTGTACGGTGTGTCCAGGAGCTTGGATGGACGGCAGTGTATGGTCGTGACAAGTCTTTGCATCACTCAAAAAAGATTCGATCGACTCAAAAACAGGTCCTAGTAGGCTCATGATTGAGATGATCATTGGTCTGAGAATCGGCAAATATGCGTAAATGAGAGCGGCGTTAGGTTCAATGCATGTCCAAAGGGTGAGGACGATTGACAATTGTTTTTAAAGACAGTTAGCTGCATGTCAAGCAGGCGAAGACACCACAAGAATCCTCTAAAATGAAGTGCAGTATATGTCTCACATGATATATCCCCTGATGCCCTTCCTTTGCGCGTGCAACCTGGTAGGAGAGCCGGACTGTGCTCACAGCAACAACACCAGCCCCAAGAAGGAAAACGCTGGCTAGTGCGACGCGTTGGCTCCTTGGCAAGTGAAGTTTTCGAATCTCAAGCGCTGCAAGAAACAGAATCAAGACGCCAGTCAATACGTTGGGGATAGCATTTCCGATGAAGAATTTTGTGTCGGAGATACAATGACCTGCTGTGATGAACGGGTCGAAGGCTTTCCGTATCGGCTGACACTGGAAGATGGATACAAGCAACACGGCTAGACACCATGCTCCCGAAGCACATGCCAGAATGGTGCATCCAAGCTTCATGAAGGGAGTAGGGAAGATGCGCCAATACATCGTCAAAACAGCAAGTTTAACTGTGAAAATTGAAAAGGCGTATGCAAACTCGCCGGCGAATTTAAGCTGTGTCTCAGATTAGATATACGATCTTTTCGTGTTGACTGTCTGAACAGACCTTTGCAATCCAAGCCAGTGCACTCGGATTAATTACCAATTGATGTTCACGGCAAGTGGCCTTCCGAGCCCGCCCTTGTTGACGAGGAGAACAGGTACAGCAAGAGCACCCCAAATGACGGCCTGTCAATTCATTAGTATCCTGCACTACCCAGACGGCAGTGCTAGAGAAGTGATAGTTGGTGCGAAAAAAAACAATGATGCAAATGGGGCAGATTTGACCTTACCAAGACGAAGACACTGAGCCAGTCGCCCATGCCAAAGCCGGCTCGCCGCATGCGCCTCAAGACTAGGCGGAGACACACAAAAAGGGTGGAAAGACAGTTCATTGCGATGCTGACCCGATTTAATTGCGGACCATCTGGTTATTGAAGAGCCAGCATTAGCACCGAGACAGCACACAATAGATACAGATAGGCGCCAATTGGCCAGAGACTTCCACGAAGTGATTTCAGTACGGCTTCAAAAGAGCCCGTATACAGATTAAGAACGAATCCACTTTACTACCAAGGACATGCCATCTCGTCAGTTTCCTGGAGGCCAGGGGTTGGCCTCCGAGAGGTAAAACCAAAACAACCTGTAGTAAATGTGATAATGGGGGAATGAAGGTATGACAAACCATTCCTATGCCACATTGTTTCTGGGATCTCTGGCGTGGATGACATGATGCTTTCAGTTTCTTCCTTGAAAGCAATGCTGGACTTGCTACGGCTAGAACATGAGCTTTGAATTGCTGGATTCGGTCAAAGTCTTGGCGGACAGTAGTTTCTGGGGTTGTTGAAGACCAGAAAAGAAAGAAACGACAGCCGCATGCGTGGCGAGATAAAATGGAGAGAAAAGGTTGTGAGATATGATAGGGAAGATACTCACCGAAATTCGCAATGCTCACCCAATCTGGGCCCAAAAATGGGCATTCGAGCCTGCAGCTTGCCTACGGTCTACGTCCTCTGTTTCTTGTTTTAGGCTCTTTATCTCCCGTAAGACGAACCGGCTGCCAATGAAGGCTTCAGGAAGTTTGTATGACAGCTACTCTATATATCAACCCGTGGAATCACAGCAGACGCAGTCAGCACTCGCTGCCCGGTGTTGTACGGCATAAAGCTGACTAGGCCCCACCCGTAGTTAGATCGGGCTGACGATGTTGGGCACAATCACAGATACATTCCAAAGCGGTTTCGAAAGAAGAACGTTTCCAGGGGTAGAAATTCACACACGTCTTGTGTCAGAAAGAACTGATAGATGCCATCTTTTCAGTGTGCCAAATCAACATAAGATGGGCCAACCTTCCACGGTGTGGGGGTCAATGTTCAAATTGGTTGCATGCGGGGGCCAGAAACAGACAGTGCGAGAGCCAACAGTGGTTGAGGGCCAAGGGAACCAGATAAAGGCACTTTGGCCATTATTGGTTGGAGACTTGTTGCAAGGAGAGCGTGGCCGCTCCTGTCTATATAGGAGCGAGTAGCACAATAACGGAGCCCCTGATTCGTGATGAAAGAAGTATTACACGGTACTATACAATAGACTCTTGGCCTGGTTATTCTGCAAATACCGAAGCTGCCTAGCGAACCCCCCTTCCCAGTGCGGAATCTCTCAACTGGAATCATCTATCAAGTTGATTAAAATCTGACACCGATCGCCGCAATCGGCACCCCGCAGCGCGTGATATCTATACAACACGGGCAGTATCTCGTAAGGCCCGTCTGACAATGCCCGCTGGCTTGTCATTTGGGACCACAATTCAAGCATACAGATTCCTCAGCGCCCAGAATGTCTCGAATCCTCCTCTTTGGTGCTGGCTCAATCGGCATCGTCTGTGCCTATACCCTCTCTAAGGGTGGTGCAGACGTTACACTCGTCTGCCGGAGCAACTATGAGGCCGTCTCGTCCAGTGGTATATTTATCAACTCGGACATCTTTGGTCAGGTCTCGATGAGACTGCCAACAGTCAACCAGGTTCCAAAGTCTAGTGGAAGTCGAGATGAGGGGTGGGATTTCATCGTGGTTTGTAGCAAAGTCTATCCCGGTGTTCCACAACTGATCGCGTCAGCCGTGTCGCCATCAACAACCACAATCGTGCTGGTTCAGAACGGCATTGGCACTGAAGAGCCATATCGTGCAGCCTTTCCATACAATCCGATATTGACATCTGGGGTATACATTCCTGCCGACCAGACACGCCCAGGTCACGTCAAGATGGGCAAGATGAATCGTTTAGAGATCGGCCCGTACGCTGGCGTCGAAGCAAGCAAAAGTCTGCAGGTCTTTGCAGGAGAATTCGAAGCAGGCGGCGGGATAGCCACGTGCTACGACGAGAAGGGCGTCCAGGCGCGAAAATGGTTCAAGGTGGCTTTCAATGTGACATGGAATTCACTGTGCTCCCTCTCGTATCTGGACGACTCCAACTTCATAAAAAGCAGCGAACTATCGATGGATGTGGCTGAAGCGGTGTCGGCCGAGATCCTGGAGATTGCCGATGCAGAGGGCCACAAGGGGCTTGATCTTACCACGTTTCAGGAGCAATTTGGGATGTCAAGAGACCCAAAGAAGTTGAAGCCCCGGGGCATAGAGCCCTCGATGCTGGTGGACCTGAGAAATGGAAGGCAGATGGAGGTCGAAGCGATACTGGGAAACGCACTAAGAATCGCCAGAAAAGATGAAGTCGTAACCCCGAGACTGGAATTGCTTTATGTGTTGTTGACGGGGCTCAATCGATCACTGGCGACGGCAGGAAGGAAGCACAATTCAAGAGCATAGTGGAAACCAATTGACTTGTTTCAGTCTTGTTAGGCTTATACCCCAACAGTCAAATAAACCTTCACAAGGAAATATTGCTAGCAGTACCTAAATAGTGGTGGAGACTAGAGTAGTGGCTTACAAGCTTTGCTTTGTGGCCACGGTAAGTTAATGCTTATTGCCCAACCTCCTATGGAATAACCTCCCTAGGATAACCTCCTATAGGATAACCTCTATAGGGGAACCTCTATAGGGGAACCTCTGACGGGATAAGTCCCGCCTAGATATATTGATACGGGTTCCGCACCCATACCTGTTAGAAGCAACCTCTTCATATTTTCCCGTATCCTCTAGAAGTTCCGGCACATATGCAGCGCTTTTCCCCAGTAGCATGATAAAACCTATCATAACAAATTCCTTCGAGTACTCATTCTAACCTTTCAAGCACTTTTATACTTATTGCACGTCCCGCCTTCCCTAATAGTAATAACACAACTTCCAGACTGTTTATATAGGATTAGGCTTCGGCTATACTATAGTTATTTAATTGTTTGGCTAACTTTTAATCTTTTTTTTATTATTTTAATTACCTACTATCTATTTAGCCTTTAAACTACTCTTCTTAAAGCTTATATAAAAGGTTAATAATAATATAATATATATTATTATTATTACCCTTTTATAATAATTTTAGGACCTCCTATAGTTTCCCCTTCCTCTTTAATTTTAATACTTTCTTAATATTTTTAACTTAGGATTCCTATCTTATAATAAAAAAGAATATTTAAAAAAGGATAATATAGTTTTTTTCTTCTTTAATTTCCTTTTTAGATATATTATTATTATTAAAAAAGTAGTAAATATAGCTTTTCCTTTCTTTTAAAAGGTAATTTTTTACCTCTTAAAAGTTTTTAAAATAAAATTCTTAAGGTAATTTAAGGCTTTAGCTATACTATATTTATTTAATTATTTAGCTAACTTTTAATCTTTTTTTTATTATTTTAATCACCTACTATCTATTTAGCCTTTAAACTACTCTTCTTAAAGCTTATATAAAAAGTTAATAATAGTATAGTATATATTATTATTATTACCCTTTTATAATAATTCTGGGACCTCCTATAGCTTCCCTTTCCTTTTTAATTTTAATACTTTTTTAATATTTTTAATTTAGGATTTTTATCTTATAATAAAAAAGAATACTTAGAAAAGGATAATATAGTTTTTTTCTTCTTTAATTTTCTTTTTAAATATATTATTATTATTAAGGAAGTAGTAAATATAGCCTTTCTTTTTTTTTAAGAGGTAATTTTTTACTTTTTAGAAGTTTTTAAGATAAAATTTTTAGGGTAATTTAAACTATTTATTAATATTAAAGGGTATATAGTTAAATATAGGTTATAATATTTATAGGCTTATTATAGTAAGGGCTTTTTTAGGAGCTTTTTTTTATAGTTTTTTTATATAATCTGTGTATATAAGGATGTGGGATAGAGAAGTTGCTTTATTTTAAGCTATAGAGTTTTTTTATATAAGGCTTTTGTGTAATTACTTATTATATAATTAATTGCTTAATTTAAGCTAATTTTAAAGAATTAATGCAGGCTAGTAATAGGCTACTTGTATTAATAGGTAAGTTTACTATTTAGTTTGCTGCTAATCTTAATTAGCCTTATTTATATAGCTTTATAAGGCTGTTTATATTTTTTAAGATAAATATATTTATAGATTTAATGTTATTAATATAGTATATTTATCTAATGCTAGGTTTTTAAGTGTTTACTATTATATGAAGGGACCGCTTATAGCTTTAAAAGAGTATGTATATGGATTAAGAATAAAACTACTTAAGGTAATTTAAATTATTTATTAATATTAAAGGGTATATAGTTAAATATAGGCTGTAATACCTATAAGCTTACTATAGCGAGGGCTTCTTTAAGAGCTTTTATATATATAAGGATATAGGATAGAGAAGTTGCTTTATTTTAAGCTGTAAAGTATTACTTTTTATATAAGGCTTTTATGTGATTGCTTGCCGTATGATTGATTACTTAATTTAAGCTAATTCTAAAGAATTAATATAGGCTAGTAATAGGCTATTTATATTGATAGTCTGCTACTAGTTTTAATTAGCCTTGTTTATATAGCCTTACGAGGCTGTTTATATTTTTTAAGGTTTATAAATGTATTTATATTACTAATATTATTAATATAGTATACCTATTTAACGCTAGGTTTTTAAGCGTTTATTACTATATGAAGGGACCGCTTATAGCTTTAAAAGAGCATGTATACGGATTAAGAACGAAACCACACCACTTATATAGGATTATCTGATGCAATAGGGGCACTTACTATTGATTATATAGAATCTGGAACAAGAGGGTTAGCTACGCATGATAAAGGACTTACAGGATGGTAAGACGGATGAACTTATCGGAAGAGTTATCACAACTTAGTCGGAAGCAATGCAAACATTTGAATGCGGGAGATGGAGTAGTGTAGTGAGGAGCAGAAAGCGGCACCCCAGATTTAATCATATGCATTACAACTAGGCGAAGACACATAAGAAGGGTGCCGGGGCAGTCCATTGCGATGCTGACCCGAAGTAATTGTGGACCATATGATTATTAGATAGCAGAACTAAGGTGCTTGGTTTGATTGAGTTCGATGTTTAACGCAGCTGGGAGGACCGGACCTCGCCTGTCCTTACTACTACCACGGCAGATATGGGCAGAACATGAGAATAACCCTACCCAGAGGTCAATATAGACACTATACCCAATGCATCGGCCGATTTATGGCCCGTCGGCTAAGAGTGTGTGGAGATACACATTATATCGGCAGGAATTAGTCGCGGGCATGTTGCAGGAAGACCCCGGCAGCAGCTCAGGCCCGTTGAAGTATTGTAATGCACACTGACTGAAGTTGAGAGATCTGGGATTCGCCTCTGTGGATCTCTTATCCGCATAGCTCACTCAGCTGTAGAGCTTGACGAGCACAATGGTAGATGCAGCTGTAGCGGCGATTTCAGATCGGTAATTAAGGCCGGCTCTGACCACAGTTGGTCCTACAGGCTATAAGATGATGACCAGGATAAACACAGGAAGAAACAAAAGCAGTGAAGAGAATGAAGTGAAGAAGAACGAAAAGACGTTTCGGTCTCTTCAAGAATATCCAGGTATCGCGAGCCAGCCGCTCTCAATCAATAACTGATCCCTCGTCTAATTGGGCCAGGGACTGCATGACAGGACAGACTCGTCTGAATTAGAATTCATGCCAGACGTTTAGGTTGAAAGTATTTCATTTGAGCACGACGAAACGAGATATTATACGGGCTGGATGGTGCTGGCAACGACCCGCGTATGATCAAGATGTTCACACATGCCATGCCGTCTAATTCTAAACTTCTAGAACTTGATACCGAGAGCCCTTGCCATCTAAATCATGCAAATGTAAAACCACTGAGCTGTAAGACGCCACGCACAAATTCACATGTCTGTCATGTCCAAGAGCTGCCAGCGCAAGCACCTCGCTCGACGATTGTCCCCATCTATGGCCTTCTAAGACCCTTCCCGAGTAACTCTCCACCGACTTCCTGAACCAGCGCCAAGTCTTTAAACGTGCCCTTCTTACCCTTCACAGTATCGTCCGCAGCCATGACCCTCAGCAGGTCTACCAGTTCTCCGTCCAGTGGCGCAAGGTACGTAAGGTAACCCAAAGCAAGTAGCATCCCCTGCAGCGCCTCGGAAGACTCGCCCTCCTGGGCGATGGCCTCGAGCAGCGAGGCGGCCAGCTCAATCTGATCGGCTGCGGGCAGCGCGTCGCCCTGGCTCGTGCGCCGCTTGCGGTTGTTGGCCAGCGCGACATTGAAGAGGAGCGAGGCCGCGGCCACGCGGACATTGCTGTGGTTGTCGTCCAGGAAGCTTGCTGATATCAAGCCCGTGACTGCGGAGCGCAGGCCCTCGTGCGTGAGGATCTGGTCTGGGTATAAAGGAGTCGTGAAGAGGTTGCATGCCATCTGCAGCGTGACGAGCCTGAGGGCATAAGGGCAGTCCTTCAAACCGTTGACGTAGGAAAGAAGGGACAGGATGGTCGTGTGGTCTTTCTCTTCAGCGAGGAAGCCGCTGAGACGAGGGTCGACGAGGCCACAGCGTAGGAGGTCCATGACTGTGAACATGAGCTCAGGAGGTAATGTACTCGTTGAGGTCTGGAGGAAGGTCGTGAGGGTTTGCACATTGGGAAGCGGGTCGTTTGCGGGTCCTTCTTTGCTGCGAGCCTCTATGAAATGCGAGAGGGCCCTGACAGCTTCGTGGTCTGCTGCAGTGCCCATTTTTGCGAGTAGCTTCTGCAATGGTGGGACCTTGGTGAAGAAGACAGGCTTGGCTTCGGGATTCTGCAAGCTTGGCAGCCTCAGTGATGCATGAGGGTGGACCGGGTGCGCCATCTGGACAAGCAGCTGAATGTTTCCGCGCAGGGCTGCCTGGTCGGCCCCAGACCATCTGTTTTCTTCTTTGCCATGGAGAAAAGTGATGAAGGTGGGAGTGGCTCGGACAGAGTACCGACTGCCAACGTCAAATGCTTGTGAGATGTCAACCTTGATCAGCACCGCCTTGTCCCCAACCTCGGCAGCGAGCTCGTCATACAAGGGATAGAGCATCTTGCAAGGGGCACACGTCGCAGAAGTGAAGAAGATAACGGCGCATGACGTCTGAGCGCTTTCTAGAAGTGAGTCGAGCTCGCGGGAGCTGGTGACGGTTCGAACCTTGGCCTGGTGATGCTGAACCTGCGGTCGGACAGGCGCTGGTGTTGAGTGGCCGTTCTGAATGCCCCAGATTCCTTCTCTGCTCTGCCTGCCCGCCTCGACCTGCTGGTTCAGTGCGGGCATGAGCATCCTTCCCATGGGCGATTGAAGTACAGCATCGGGCAAGTGGAGAATATGGTCTGGTATCCCTTTGCCCAGAAGAAATGTTGCGAAATCATTTGAGAAATTGTTGCAGTTGTGCTTCCACAAGTCGTACGCCTTCGGCAATGTCAGCTATAGGCCGGCCACGTTCGAGACGAGGTCGTCATGGTACTCACTTGAACAGTGTAAATTTCCCTTAATGAGTCCAGGTATGGCTCAATGACTTCCATGGGTAGCTCGGTCTTGCCCAGGAACTGGCGCTGCATCGGTCGACCAAGATGAGAAGAGCCGGGGGTTATTGCTACGACGCTGCCGTCGTAGACAAACTCACGTCCATCAAGCTCGATGGAGGTGTGATAGATGGCGTCAACTTGGAATCCAAGCAAGCCCATAGACATCTGCCGCGCAAGGCCCTGGGATAGGTCATACACAAGCAGATTTACATCCATGGCCGTATGCGTGTGGAGAGAGAGAGAGAAACGGAAGAAGTAGATGGGCACAGATGCCAATGCGACAGAAATGAACACAGAGGAATAGATGACGGAGAACAGAGGATAAGAGACGGCGAGAAGAAGAATGGGCGAGGGAAAATACTTGCCTCTTCACCTTGGATGGAGTGGGATGTATTTCATGCAATTCTAGTTGGAGGCGGGCGTGTGATTTGGTTCGGAGGAGGTTGAAGGCAGCAAGAAGACGCGGCGTTCAGGCCGTCAAAGGCGAAGCATCATCCGTCATCCGCCGTACATCACCAATCATCGAACCTCGGCGAAGTCGACAGATGGGACGGCACGGCACGGTCAAAGTGTGGCTGAAGTGACCGTTCCGTAACGGACTGACAGCCTGCCTGCCAGAACAGCTTGGAACCGCCACACAGGGCAAAACGCCACGCTGCCTATTCCGTCCTCTACTCCCAGCTGCACCTGCCCAGTCCCTTCCCTACTGGCCTTCCTCCCCTTAGGCTTGCCTCAAGCAACAGGGATCCAAGATTAGAGCCAGGCATGCCCAGGCTAGCAGTTGGGAGACCGTCTCCACCCAGCCGCAGGGGCAAGGGACAAAATCAGGGACCAACCAGTGACGCCCTCCCAGCCAGAGACACTGCCGTGCCGTATTCCAAGGTTGGTAGACTATCCCATGCAGCACTGCAAGCCACTGTCCTATACCTGGCACATGGAAATTGACAGCGAAATTCTGCATCTGCGATTGAACAGCCATCCGCCAACAATCATTACGTTACCCCCCTTTTCCTGTCCACTCGACTCGACTTGATTTGTGATTTGACACGACACACGCGACCTAGTCCATGCCGAGTGTCCTTTTCTTCTCTTCCACTGTCGTTGTCAGTTGCTGCTTGTGGGATTAGCCAGCCAATTCCCACCGGGAACAGACACTTTGTCCTCCCTTTTATTTTCTCCTCGCTGCGCAAACGCTACGCCACGCGGTGATCCCTTCTTGTCTCTCGCTTCCCCTATCTATTCGCCTAGGGCTTATCGCGTTTAATGGAGGCCGTGGCTTGTGCTCTTGTCCACGAATTGCCTTAGCTATAACCCAGCCTAAGACAGAACCGGTCCAAACAGTCGCTCGTTCGTCGTCGACAGTTGATTCGCGACCTCGACTCGATCCAACTCGACCCGACACGACCACGACCCCGACTCGCTGGCCCTCCAGCAGTCAGACCTCACCGACACAAGGGGACCAACGCCCACATGCGGCGTACCTCCGTCTCTCTGCCCAAGCACAAACAAGGCCTCGCCCACGACCCACACGAGAAGCCGGCTCGCTACCAACCGCGACAAGTCGGCATCCTGGAGAAAATAAAGAACGACATGATGTCCCAGGCCCAGAAGACGCGCTGGCTCAAAACCGGCGCGCTCGTCTTCTTCGTCCTGGTCGGACTCTACTACCTCGCTCCCTCAGGTGTCGACGTCTACCGCGGCTCTGCTGAGTCGCCGTCCTCAGGCGGCGGCGGCGGCCAGACCCCCTCCGACTCGAGCTATGGCACAACCTTCTGCACAAAGTCCTTCTCCAAGGACAAGCCCATCGTGCAATATGTCAACATGATCGACGCTGGCAGCACCGGCTCCCGCATCCACGTCTACAAGTTCAACAACTGCGGTCCCACGCCCTACCTCGAGAACGAGGTCTTCAAGATGACCAAGAAGGTCGACGGAAAGAGCAGCGGCCTCAGCGCATATCCTGACGACCCCCAGGCCGCTGCCGACAGTTTGAATATCCTCATGGACGAGGCCATGGCAACCGTGCCCGATAAGCTCAAGGCTTGTTCTCCGGTTGCGGTCAAGGCTACCGCGGGTCTGCGTCTCCTTGGGCCCGAGAAGTCGCAGAGGATCCTGGATGCCGTGCGCACTCATCTTGAGACCAAGTATCCATTCCCCGTTGTCTCTGCCGATAAGGAAGGTGTTGCCATCATGGAAGGGAAGGATGAAGGTGTCTACGCGTGGATCACGACCAACTACCTGCTCGGCAACATCGGCGGGCCAGACGAGAGCTCCACAGCGGCCGTGTTCGACTTGGGTGGTGGTTCCACGCAGATCGTCTTTGAGCCCAACTTCAAGGGCGTGACGGACGGTGGCATGCCGAGCAAGATGGCTGAGGGCGACCACAAGTACGACCTCGACTTTGGTGGGCGCCACTTCACCCTGTACCAGCACTCGCACTTGGGCTACGGCCTGATGAGCGCGCGTGACGCCATCTATGCAGAGCTCATCAACCAGGTCCACGAGGCGCACAGCAGCAGCAGCTCCGACAACTCCTGGACGTCGAAGCCGATCGTGAACCCGTGCCTCGCGTCGGGCACCTCCAAGGTGGTGACGGTCAAGCTGGGCGATTCGCACCCTCTCGGCGCAACGCGCGAGTTCAACTTCACCGGCCCCTCGTCCGGCGGCGCGCCCGCGCAGTGCCGCAGCCTGGCCGAGAGGATCCTCAAGAAGGATGCCGAGTGCAAGCTGGCCCCCTGCTCCTTCAACGGCGTGCACCAGCCCGCCCTGGCCAAGACGTTCACCACTCAGGACGTCTTCTTCCTGTCGTACTTCTACGACCGCACCCAGCCCCTCGGCATGCCCGACAGCTTCACGCTGCGCGAGATGCAGGACCTCGCGGCGCGCGTGTGCGGCGGCGAGCGGGACGGCGGCTGGGACGTGTTCGCCAGCGTCGGCGGCGCCCTCGAGGAGCTCGCTGACCGGCCCGAGCACTGCCTCGACCTGACCTTCATGGTCGCGCTTGCGCACGCCGGCTACGAGATGCCTATCGACCGCGAGGTGCGCATCGCCAAGAAGATTAACGACAACGAGCTGGGTTGGTGTTTGGGCGCCAGGTCAGTTTTTACCCCTTTCTCGTCACACTTTATTGTGCCCGTGACTACCAGGACAACTCATGCTAACTTGTCGTGCGCAGTCTTCCGCTGCTGTCTCAAAACTCGGGCTGGCAGTGCAGGGTCACTGAGATCCACTAGGAGGGGAAATCAGATTTATAGGAAGAGACCATGTATTTGTGTTACTAGCGGCTTGGGATTCGTTGTTCTCCTCTATTAAACAGCCACATAC
Source organism: Diaporthe velutina (assembly GCA_038088505.1). Classification (NCBI taxonomy): domain Eukaryota; kingdom Fungi; phylum Ascomycota; class Sordariomycetes; order Diaporthales; family Diaporthaceae; genus Diaporthe; species Diaporthe velutina. The sequence goes on along the minus strand of JBBWSJ010000129.1, from coordinate 36,143 downwards.
CACAAACTCTACGACATGGCCTCATCAAAACGGGGCGGCCGATGCTGTATGTCCCAGCAGGGCGGTATTTCGGCATCGTCATGAGGCCTAGGATCCCGAGGGACAGGGCAACCTTTACGGGGCGCATCGGCGGGCATAGAGGGCGAGGAGCCTGTACTTAACCTCACGTACACGTTGATGTACTCAATGGAGAACGCTCAAACGCCCGTCCGTGGACAGGAGAGGGCATGAAAATGAAACCAGATTCTCAAAGACCCCTTTCGAGAAAGCGTAGAGTGCAATCTGGACGTGTCGAGCTTTTATCTGCATTGTAGCGAAGGATAGAATGTCAGACAAGGCGACTGTGGTTCGGAATAATCGTTCTCATTTCTTCTTTCGCCCTTCGAATAAGCAGCAGCATATATGGGTATCTCGTAAACACACAACGCAGGCTCGCAAAACCAAAATCCAGGTCAGGCCAGCAGCTAGCCAAGTAGCCAACCGAGCAAGCAGTCTATATACATCTCCGGCCTCAAACAGGTGCAGTGACAACCGCCAGAACCTCTTCAACGACGTCCTCTGGTCCCCAACCCTCAAGTAACCTCTCAATGGCGCCTAGTTCGCTGCCCCACTGCATGCTCCTCTCCTTGGCGGGCTCGACCATCTTGATGCGATGCAGGTACACTTTGCGGGCCGCGACGCCCACCAACGCCGGGGTGACGAACTCGAGCCCGTGCAAGGGCGCGAGGGTGCGGACCAGCTGGTCAAGGTGCCGTGTCGCCTGCGGAGTGATCCCACCAGCGACAGCGCGGTGCATGCGTAGGAAGGATATGATGTTCATCTGGTAGCGAAGCACGTCGATGTCAATGGCCGTGCGGAGGGAGAGCTGGCGGAGATGGGATATGTCCGCGGCGGGAAATGCTGGCGGCTTGTTGTTTGTTGTGGCCGCTGTGGTGCTTGGTGGCATGGCGAGGGGCTTCGGGCTGTTGCGGTATAGGATGTCGTTGGTGCTGCCGCGGCTTCTTCGCTTGACCACGCTTGCTGTGCTGGCGATACTCGCCTGATCGTCGCCCCTGCCATCATCGGTGTATGATATTGAGGACGCGTCATCTCCGTCTAGATGGGCGAAACCTTCCTCGTCTGGATCGACCCAGTGCGCCACGTAGAAGACATCATTCAGGTGCTGCGTGACCCTCGCCTCGCCGCCGCTATCTGCGCCCACGACGGCCACCAGCATGAAAGTCTTTGGCGCCGTCTGTACCGATGTTCTCGTGAAGATGCGTTTTGTGCGTAGAAGTTCGAGGGCTTGGATCTGGACGGCCTTGGGGGCCTTGTCGAGGTTCTTGGCCAGGATGATATTGGCTATCTGGCTGTGAGAAGGCCCTGGTGTCTGGGGCGTCAGGGGCGCAATGGCTGGCTGGCCAAGCCTGCCTGGAGCATGGGCGAAAGAGACATGGCCGGCGGGAAAATAACTATCGTGAGGGGTTCGTGACAGATAGGGCGAGAGCGAGCGCGTGGTGGTGGGACTGGAGGCATGCGGTTGGAGCAGCAGAGAGCTAGCAAAGTCATCGAGGGTGGTGTTCGGGGTGCACTCGACGACGGCAGACTTGAGCCCGAAGGTGCGGTCGGCGATGAGTTGCAGCTCGGTAACGAGGTCGTGGAGGCAGTCGGCGGGGGTGCTGACGATGCAGTGCTCGTTACTGATGAGCGACAAGAGGCAGGCCAGCTCGACATCGCTCAGGGCGTGCACCTTTGCGATGACATGGTCGTCGGCCATCTGCCTTCCTTCCTCTCAATTGCGCTGGCAGCCAACGATCATAATGGACTCGCTGGCTGGAGATGCTAGCGGAATGGTGGGCGCATTGGTAGGTGTTGGTTCCCGTTAAGGTTATGAGGGTGGCTGGTGGTGATGCGTGGATTGAGGTACTCCGGTTGGGTTGGAGTTGGAGTTGGAATTGGGTGCAGAAGGAGGAGAGATGGGATGAGATCAGCTCCGGCCCTGCAGCAATGACGATCGGGTGTCACTGTGTTTGGCTGCAGCGGTCAGAACAAAGACACGGCAGGCACGCACGTGCTGCCTGTTCCTGTTCTGCCTCCTGCTGCTGCTCCTTCTCTGCTCCTGCTCCCCTTGCTCCCGGCTCCTTGCTCCTGCTGCTGTTTATCGGGCGCCTCCACTTTCCTCGCCTATCGTCTATCGCCTAGGCTATCTGCAGTACGGGTACGGGTACGCTGTCAGTCTGTCGCCATCCACCCACCTGCTCGCTTGCTCTGCTTGCATTAGACTACCGAATTCCCATCCTCCATCCCGACACGGTGCTTCTCTTTTCTTTTCCGTTGTCTGTTCAACCGGAACATACACCTATCCAACATCTGGTCTTTTTGACTCACTCTTTCCCTTCAACCTGTCTCATCGCTCTCTCTGACTCCAACTCGAAGGTCCACCACACAGTCGCTTCGATCGGTGCGCGCTTAAGTGCGTGTCGAGCGTCATCCATTGCCATCTACCTCGTCTCCCTCCTCCCTCCCCCACCAGCCACAGAGTCCAACCGCCCACCATGAGCTCCAGAAAGAAGGTCCTTTTGAAGGTACAGTGGCCAGCTTCAAACCTCGACTTCCAAAATTAGCCGTCTCTAACAAAGTTCCTCTGTCAGGTCATCATCCTTGGGGATAGCGGTGTCGGCAAGACGAGTCTGATGAACCAATATGTACGACCTCTCCATCTCACATCTGCACAGCTACACTGCAGCTTGGCCGCCTGCACGATCCCAGGCCGTAGCGCTGGTGTGACAGCGACACTGACAAGTGGTCCCAACAGGTCAACAAGAAGTTCAGTGCAAGCTACAAGGCAACGATTGGGGCCGATTTCCTTACGCGGGAAGTGCTCGTCGATGACCGACAAGTGACTATGCAGGTGCGATGAGCTCCTCCACCCTAATAAACAACCTATGCATGCAAAAAGAGAGTGGAAGATGTTGACGAGGGGCATATTCACAGCTTTGGGACACAGCCGGTCAGGAACGCTTCCAGTCGCTTGGCGTGGCCTTCTACCGTGGCGCTGACTGCTGCGTGCTCGTCTTCGACGTCAACAACTCCAAATCGTTCGACGCGCTTGACTCGTGGCGCGACGAGTTCCTGATCCAGGCCTCACCACGCGACCCGGATTCGTTCCCTTTTGTGGTGCTGGGCAACAAGATCGACGTTGAGGAGAGCAAGCGTGTTATCTCGACCAAGCGCGCCATGACCTTCTGTCAATCCAAGGGCGGCATCCCATACTTCGAGACCTCGGCCAAGGAGGCCATCAACGTTGAGCAGGCCTTTGAGGTCATCGCCCGCAATGCTTTACAGCAGGAGGAGAGCGAGGAGTTTAGTGGGGACTTTAGCCAGGACCCCATCAACATCCACCTCGAGAACGACAGAGACGGCTGCTCGTGTTGATTTGGGGATTGGTTAGTAAATCGGTTGACTTATTGGCTGAAGGTGTTGTGGTCTTGGGTCGACAGGGAGGGAAACGGCCTGCCGTGCAATAAATACCAGACGGGGAGGCAGCCGTGGGGACTACGGAACCGCATCGTGTCGACTGTTGTAGAAGACTGGGCATTGTCCTCAAGCTTGCATTCATCGTGGAGTCTCTCATGTGACCAGCGTGGAGAAGGCATCGAATTCAGAGGTTGCGGGGCTTGCACACATCACATCACGCATCGCACACATCACTAGATGAGACATGAGACAGGAGGTGCTGCATGGTTGTGGCGCTCCTGGGGCCACGAGATGGGATGGGCTGATGGAATGATGAATGGTTTGGGTCAGTATTGAATGAATATTGCTTTCTGTAGGACGCTGGGGAGATGGAGCATACGTGTGTGTTGGATTATTATGGAGTTATAACGCTGGTAAATAGTCTACATATCCGTTACCCATACCCTTCAAAGACCGCAGGCGCATTACTTTCTTCTTGTGGGCGGAACAAGTCAACTTGCTGCTAGGTGGCATGACCTCTCCACCAGCCAACTTGTTGGTGCGACACATGGTCTCGGTACAGCATTATAGAGACTGTCACCGTCTCTACGGTCTCCAGCAGCACATGCATTGGCCCAGGGGCTGAGACAGGGGACCCCACACCCTGGAGGACAATCGATAAGGCAACAACCGGCTGCCGCCGTTCCTGGGCCGGCCGGCCTTGAACAGACAGAGACAGACCAGATTGGCAACATGGTCTGCCCTGGCACTTTAGCCGTCGCGTGCCGTCACCGACTGACTGACTTGACTGTTTCGTCAATCCAAACGCTCGCTCTTTTAGCTGGTTTCCTCTATACTTGCCATCTTCGCTTGCACATTCTTTGCTTCCCTTCATAGGATTTCGCCAACACTCTCCCGGTCTTACACGAGACACGCAGGGAGTGCTGATACAACATTGTTTGACTTCCATTCCCTATTACGGCTTCGACCTGAACCATTTGGACGGACAAGGACGGACAATGGGATGAGCATATCTTTTTGAACCGGCCGTATACCCGACCTGAGAGCCACCCTCGGGCACGAAGACCAGTCCTTTCTCGCACCTGGCCCCCCTCGACGAAACAGAAAGCGATGGCTCCCCTCGAGCCCCTAGCTGCGTCTGCCGAACTGTGCCCCGAGCCAGAAGAAATGCGCCGCCGATCCCTCTCCTCGGGACCTCTTAGCTCCTCCATCACATCACTGGGCGCATCAGGAACAAAGGGCCCACGACGGGGAGGAGGAGGGCTCCTGGCGAGCCTGGGCCTGGGAGGGTTCGCTCGCCGCACCCTCGGCATAACTTTGCTCCTTGTCACCGTCTTCCTGTGGACCGCCTCGAACTTCCTGGCCAGCTACATCTTCTCGGACCACACCTACGACAAGCCCTTCTTTGTTGTGTACATCAACACCTCCGTTTTCGCCATCAGTCTGATACCGCTCTTTGTGCGGTACTATATGCGCCATGGCATGCAGGGGGTGAGGTCGGAGCTGGTGGAGCTGTGGCTTAATGAGAAGGGCAGGGCATACAAACAGGGCGGCGGGAACAAAAGGGCGAGGGGCAACTCGCTCCTCGGGCAGCCTATGGTGCTCAAGACATCCGATGACGAGGAGCACGGCTTGCTCAGTGGCCGGACAGAAGACGACGACGACGAAGATGATGACGACCGGGACGCAGAAGCAAGCAGCAGCACGGGCGACAACACCACCAGCGCGATGCAGATCCAGGACGCGCCGGGCCTCGAGAAGCCCGCCGCCGACAAGCTCAGCCTCCGCGAGACGGGCCTCCTGAGCCTCGAGTTCTGCATGCTCTGGTTCTGCGCCAACTACTTCGCCTCGGCGTGCCTCGAGTACACGTCCGTCGGGTCCGTGACGATCCTGACGTCGACGTCCTCGGTGTGGACGCTCATCTTCTGCGCCGCCATGCGCGTCGAGTCCTTCAGCGCCCGCAAGCTCGCCGGTGTGCTGGCCTCGCTCGCCGGCGTCGTCCTCATCTCCAGCGTCGACCTGTCCGGCAAGAGTGACGAGGACCGAGGCAGCTTCCCGCACAAGAGCCAGGCCAGCATCGCCGTCGGCGACGGCATGGCCTTCTTCAGCGCCATCGTCTACGGGCTGTACGTCACCGTCATGAAGAGGCGGGTCGGCGACGAGGACCGCGTCAACATGCCGCTCTTCTTTGGCCTTGTTGGACTGCTCAACCTGATTTTCTTGTGGCCTGGCTTCATCCTACTGCACTGGACTGGCGTCGAGCCGTTTGAATGGCCGCCAACAGGGAAGGTTTGGCTGATTATCATTGTAAGTTCTTCTCTTAGCGGCACGCGTTCTGACAGTGCGCAAGGTGCTAACCCGTTTCATAGGCGAACTCACTCTCCTCCTTCGTCAGCGACATATCATGGGCTTTCGCCATGCTGCTTACCTCCCCGCTGGTCGTAACTGTCGGCCTGTCGCTGACCATCCCGCTCTCCCTCATCGGCGAGATGATCCAGTACGCCCAGTACTCGAGTTGGATCTATTGGGTCGGCGCGGGCATCGTGCTGATCTCCTTCCTGTTCATCAACCATGAAAGCGCCGAGGAGGGGGAGAAAGACAAGCAGACTGCGCAATAATGTCTGATATTCTTCTGCATATTTGTGCGGCATGTTTGTATACAGCTCTTGTATGGCGTTGACTGGGTTGCGTTTTCTATCTCCTGTGTGTCATAATCCCGATACTAGAGGCATATTCTGCCGGTTAGATGGGCGGATATAAGCGATTTCTCTCGTATATAGAAATACAGATCATCTGTCAGCTGGCTGGATAAATCCACTTTTACCAACACACGTCCCCATTGACAGTTGTGGAAGGAGCACCGACTGAATCAGACATTCCTTAGAGAACTATACTGGTCTCCTCTTAAGTCGCACGTAGTCCATAAGATGACCCTATGGCGGCCTACACTGCGAATTAAGTCAAGCCGTAATTTCAGATGTCGCCCAATCGGCTTCAGCTTCCTGCCGCTTTTCCCCCGCGCATGGGGACAAGAGGCACTGGTGATCTGTGACTCTGTTGGTGGGAATTTGACGAGCGGTTGTCGAGATACGACCAACTTGAGGACAGTTATGTAAGAGTTCACATGGATAAATAACCCATATCTACTGTGTACAAAAAAAGGAGGGACACGCTTATCACATCGAGGGGCCTCTGGAATTGGACCGAGTAGCTACCTGTGTGATCGTTGATCGAGTGTATGTCATATCTCAAGAAGTCTTCATATGCTGTCTGATGATGTGTCCTAGTCCTCTTCCATTTCGCTGCTAAATTCCCCGTCCCCCCCTGGCCCTCGAGGTCAACGTTGAGCCGGTCTTGTAGCCGGCAATGATCTCCTCCTCGCCTTTGGGGGTAACCAAGCACGCCGACAACTCGGCACGGCTGCTTCCTCCAGTAGAATGCCCAAATCTGTCCATCCTCTTTCCCTTGCGGTTTCGAAAGGGAAATCCATATTTCTTTGATAATATCGGAGCTGGATCCAAGCACCTGCGTCCAACAAAATTTGAACCGCGGCACAAGCTCGTCTTTCATGCTCTCGATAACATTCCTGGCATCGGCATACCACAAGATTTTGTAGGCCAGTATCATCTTGATTGATCGCATCGGATTTGGCTGTCCGACGGCAGAGAGTACTGGCATCTTCCGTGCTGCTTTTTCTCGGGTCCCTCGCACCATGTGCCTCATTCAACCACCTGCCAGCAATTCTGCCGAGATCAGGCCCACCATGGTATCCTGAGTCAGAGGTTGTGACATGAGTGAGAAGCGCTCGAATTAGCCCTACATTTGGCTGCCAGGCTGCACATGCAAAATCGAGGGCCGTGTCACCATCCCAAGCCATGTGATCAACATGCGCACCCTTTTCTAGCAAGAATCGCGCTCCATCCTCGTTGCCACGGTGGCAAGCGACTTGAAGAGGTGTCTGCCCTAGGCTCGATCTTGCTTCGATGTCCGCACCGTGCTTCAAAAGGACCTCGACCGTGGATTCGGCATCATGTGTCCATGAGTTATGCATTGCAAGGTGGAGCGGTCTTTCGTCGCCATAATCTCCGCAGTCATATCGTAGGCGTCGCTCTGAGCCCGCGGTTTTCCAAGCTCGACCTTCCAATCTTTCAGCTTTGGAAACCCACCTATCCTCGATTTGCATGCAGTCTGCCCGGCCCAGATACATCTCTAAGTCGACTGCGCCGACAGTAGGAAGTGCATTGGGGTTTGCACCACGCCGCAACAAAGTCGCCACATGATCGTGAGCATGACATGCTGATACAAACGCCAGCAGAGTTGCACCAGAATCCCGGTCGCGCTGTTCGGTGTCGAAACTGCGTTGCAGTAGATGCTTAGCTCCGGCACCTCTCCGTAACAGCAAGGCAGCTGCTTTGTGGTATCGATTATTCAGAGCATACTGTAAGGGTATCTGTCCCCCGTTGGTGGTCACGTTCACATCTATTCCAGCACAGAGCAGATGTGGAAGACTTTCGGTGAAACCAGACGCCGCCGCAGTGTGCAAGAATGTCTCTCCTACCCAGTTAGTTACTTTCGTGTCTGCACCGATAGCAATCAGGGACTTTATGATGTCGGGGCTAAATTCAGCGCCAGAACATGCCAAAAGAGACTGCAAAGGCGTGTTGCCTTGATAGTCCCGGGCCTCGACATCAGCGCCATTTCCGACCAGCGTATTGAGCAGATACGGAGATCTGATGTAATGCATCGGTGTCCTCCCGAGGGAATCCCGTAGGTTGATCTCTGCGCCCTTCTCTATGAGCATCTTGAGCAACTCCATCGCTGACCCGGATTCCAACTCCCCGAAATTGTGTGAGACCACGTAGTGCACTGGCGTCTTGCCGTACAAATCCTGGCAGTCTACCTCAGCTCCATTGTCCAGCAATAACTTGATTGCCTCCAGATCGTAAGTGCCAAATTGGGACTCGACTAACGAGTGTAGACGAGTTTTCATAGTCTTGTATGAAATTGGCTTGTTGATATAGCTGGATGGTGGATTGTGTTTCAGTAGAAGTGCAGCCAGCACATTCCAGCGTCCCCAGCTTCCCAGTGTATCGAGTTTCCGGTTCTCCGCAGACTCTGGCTTTAAATCCCTTCGTGCGTGAATTAACCAGTCTAAGGCTGAATGGCCGGACCCAATCCCAAGTCGACTGTTTGCACCACTGTGCAAGAGAAAGACAGCATTCCAAAATGCATGGTTGTGGTTTTCCCGCAGCGCATAGAGACAAGCCATTCCCAGCGGTGTCTTGGGTCTTAAGTGCTTACGACCCATAGAAAAATCGTTGGGAAAGGTGCCGTCAATTTCCGCTCCATGATCAAGGAACAATTTGATCAGACTCTGTTTGTATGCGGCCACGAAGGGATCTGCTGAGAAAATATCAAGGTGCTGCAAGAGATCCGCCGCAATGCTGAAACCTGAGGCGGAAATTTTCCAATGTATCCAGTCGTCCAATCTCTGGATATTCTCGTCGTATCCCGATGTGTCATCTGGAATCGCAGAGATGCATGCGAGAGGCGTCATACCTGCAGTATGCTCGAACTCTACGTGAATCTTGTTCAAATCCGCCCCTTGGCAGACCATACGGCGCACAAGCCCCATCCACTTCGGCCTTGCCTCCCGAGGGCTTATAATGTAACTCAGTGGTAGACCTTCCAGTCCCGCGCCACGGTTGACATCCGCACCGTAGTCGAGGAGTATTTCTACCAAATCTGCGTCTCTATGATAGGCGGCAGAGCTGAGAGCGGTGGCGCCACAGGCGTCTTGGGCGTTGAGTCCGAACCCTGTTGCAGCAATATATCGAACACAGTCGGAAGCACTCTGTTCCACGGCGGTATGTAACAATGAGGTCCTGTCGCAGGCATGATGACGAAGGCTGTAGACTAGAAGACGACAGTGATCGATCCATAGAGCCGCATCGCAAATATCATAGTCATTGGCCAGGTTCACCTCGAAGGCGTCATCTTTTGGGTAGTATTTCATGTGCAGCAAAATCCACCCAGGAGCATGGCAGCCACCTGCGGTGAATAACGAGATATAATATGGAATGAAGTCGTCATCGATATCGCTGAAGTTTGTGCCATCAACCGACTGACACTGCCGGAAATGCTCGCCCAAGAACCTCGCGGTGTAATCGAGAAATCCATAGTCTTTTCGAAGACTCTTCTCATATTCAGACCAGTCCCGCTCGGCTGTCTCAGTGTTGGCAGAATGATAGTACTTCCAGGCCCGGTCCTGAAACTGTACGGAGTGGAAGCAGATTAAGGAAAGGTAGGCTATCGAGCTTTCTGCCATGATCTTGTGCGCAACCTGGTCGGTCACCGGGGAAAACCAATCGAGCACTGGGGGCCACGAGGTGCCTGGACCGGAACCCAGTAGGAACTCCTTCGCTGTTTGATGTATAAAGTACAGCTCATTGTCGTAGACAGTGACGAAGAAGCCGCATGTCTGGATGATCCAGTCTTTGAACTCTTCATCCGAGTGCAGCCCCACGCTTTCCTCGTCATGGGCGCCTGGACTGTCACGCACGATTATTGCGATTTTCATCTCCCGTAGGCTGAGTGGTCTACATGTAGCGACCATGAGATGCAAGAGAATCTTTACGTAGTCTTTTTCTTCTTCGGGAACATTCTGCAATAGGGTTGCGTATGCGTCGTTCACAGTCTGGGGTGGCGACAAGATCACTTTCTTCCAGTCGCTGTCTGACTTCCAGGGAATCCGCTCCATGATGATGAAAACAAGCTTGAGCCACAGGTAAGTTCTTTGCTCGTATCCCTTGGACCGGAGCGCGGCCTCGATGACAGCTTTTCTCTCAGGTTGTTTGTCGAGGTTCTTCGTTCTGGACAGGTGCGCCAATTTGTAGTCGAGGACAAGGCTGATCTCATGCTGTATTGCATCTTTCTCATGCTTTCCGTCACCGTCAAGATGGATAAGTCCAGATTCATATGACCTGAATTGCTTCAAAAGCCGAGGATATCCTCGAGTGGTAACGAGAAATCTGATCACCCTGCATCCTGTGCCACTTTCAAGCATACCTTGGATGTTTTGAATGAGGTCAGCGCATTTCTCTGGGTCACACTCATCGAGTGCGTCAAATACACAGATAATGCCACCCGGGAGATATTGGCAAGCTGCGGAGAACAACTTCCAGAGAGATGATGAGTCCTCCGTGAGTTTTGCCCCAGCTTGTGTGATATCACTTTGCAGCTTGCTCACAAGAGGGTTGTCATCCAGGAGCAGCTGGTGCAGCACGGCGCAAATGGCCGTGTTGAGCCACTTCTGTTCTTTGGTGTCCTTGAAGAAGAAATACAGAACCTAGGGAAGTGCTTCAGTATAGTAGTCCCATCTTGCCATGTAGGGAGTGCCAAGACTAACCTTGCCTCCAGGGTTCTGTTGAGGAAGCACGTGCTCGATTAAGTAACGAGCTAGAGTCGATTTGCCACAACCAGGGTCTGCAGACACCAAGAGAAGTCCCGCATCTGTTCTCAACCACTGTTTGAAAACCTCATGATTGCAAAACCACTCGCAAGTGCCCTGTACTCGATTTGGGTTAAGTTTCATCTGCCTGTTGTAGTCTGATGTATTAAACAAACCAACGAGGCCCTGAAGATATCTGGCCTCTTGGACGCTGAAGGTTTCTTCTTTAACTTCAAGGAGTTTCTGCAGAGTGTCTTCGATATGGTTGAATCTTTCGTCTGCGTCGTGAGCGATGATTTCTAGGCGATGTGTTGTTTGGCTGTGTGCAAATTGTGTCATATCCAATTGAATGCGAGACTCCAGTTCTTTAATGTCATTCAGCCTTGCTATTTCGAAAAGCACCATCAGAAAAGCTGGACCTCCAAATGCAACTATGGAAAAGTAAGCGTGTATGTAAATCTACTTACCTTTCCAATCGTCCAATGTTACGAACGCCCGCAAGGTCTTGACAATGTCGCTATCACGATAGCAGTAGCAGACACATTGCATTTCATATAGAAGAAGGCTGTAATAGAGCTCCTGAATGTTCTTTCTGAAGCATTCACGGAGTTGAGCTTGTTTGAAGTCGCGGGGAGGGGTGCTTGGTCGCGTCGACGCCAGAAGTAATGTATGCAATAGCATATACCACTCCATACGTTTTGCTACGTGGGAAAGACCGTCAACCATGTCGAGGCCGGCAGTGACCGCTCGAATCGAGAACTTGAGAAGAGAGTCAGAGTCTGTCTCATGGCTCGGGTGTCAGTATTTGGACAAACCTCTAGAGCAACGCACACACCAGCCCACTGGAGTTTCATTGTCAGCGTTTGCCCTGATATGGAGACTTCACTGCGTTCATACTGCTAGCGAGGCCACAGCTTCGGTCTGGAGCATTGGCTTAATGACTGTGGAACTGATTGTGTTCATGACCCTGGCGGCTTTCACGAAACCTTGCTTCCTCCCGCTGTGAAGCGATGCCGTCTCGAGTGTTACTTCTGTTATTCGCCGCATGCCAGCAATCTTTTCTTCGGCAGTGTTGGGGTCCGAAAAACTGCTAACAGTGCTCCCGCCAATCTGACCAAGCTGACCTATTCGTGGAAGTTAGTATCAGCGTATTGGCATGATTCGCAATCGCACCTGGCAAAAAAGGTATGCACCACCCACTCACCACCCAAATGCTTGCTGAGAAGTGTCTCATAGGTCTTAACCATCTTCTTCGTCCCGTCTTCATTCGCGAGTCTCTTGTACGCAGCAAGCCACATCTCCTTGGCGGTGGCTTTCTCATCTTGCTGCACAGTAGTCTCAGGCTCTGATGTCGTTGTGTCAACGGGAGCTGATTGGAGAGTGCCACCACCCGACTCGCCAGTCGCAGACTTAACCACCTGGCCTAATCCATCGCGGCTACCTCGAATACGCTGCCAGAGTCTGCGGCCTTTACCCATTATGGCGCTGGTATCGACGCGCAGGTTAGTCAAAGTATGCCTAAAGGCCCAAGACAGGAGCTACTACAACATTGGGCATCATACGGGACTACTGCAGCGTGCCTCACCGGGGCGGAGTAAGCATCACGCTGGTGTTACACAGTCGATCCGTTGTATATTTACTTTATCGCATGCCCAAGATATGCAACTAAATAAGATATGTCTGACACAAGTTTCCCCCCTTGCCCACGCCCGGCCGAAAACTTTCAATCATTCGAATGTCTGGACCGTAAAATTGGTAAGTGAAGACTTCTCTTGCTAATGTTCTCCGAAGTTAATATGTAGACCGATTAGCTGTGTGAGTGATCAGGTCTCGCGGCGCCAGTTCTAGAATTCATTACATTCCCAATTATGCACCATCAAAAAGACCAACACATGTCCCAAGATGGAAGGTGAGCTGTGATACCACCAATAGGGCGCAAAATCAATATCTCATTGGCTAGCATAAGGTGGACTGCGGCCGGGTCATTCGCATTCCCCGAAAGCTACGAACTCGTCACTTGGGGCCGGGAAGCTGGGTTATCACTGCTCAGCAAGAAAACTCGAGGTAAGTAGAAAATTAGCTCTGTAGCTCTTGTCGGCAGACCCAGCTCCCTGCGTGCTCGTGCGCGCCATAATGAAAATCAATGAATGTCATTACATCAACCACCAAATCCCCAAAACCTGAACCGACTTCTCTCTGTTACACCCTTGAGATGAGTTACAGAAGATCCAAGCTACCTAGACACATAGACAGAAACATTCGTGAGTTATCACCAGCGCCAACATCGGGATGGATGCTGCACTTTGGCCTTTCCCGCGGCCTCCCAACTTCCATTCTCAATTGCAACGTATGTAGGAGTTCTCCCATCTCAACCAATAAACTTCTCACTCGTGTGAGTCCTGGCCAGGGTTCGCCAACTCGTACCTCAACCGCTTAATACCCTTGTAAAGCCCAAAGGCGACCAAGGAGCCGATGATCGGACCAACCCAGTAAATCCAGTGCTCGCGGGGAAAATCGGCAGCGATGACACAAGGCCCCAGGCTTCGAGCCGGGTTTAAACTCCCGCCCGTATAGTACACACCGCTCAGCTCGGCGATGAACAGGGCGAGACCGATACCCACAGGGGCGACGAAGGTGGCGCGGTGCTTCTCAGCGGCAAGCATGAAGATGGTGAAGACCAGCTCGAAGGTCAGAATAGCCTCTATGAAGACGCCCTGCGCGAGGGACACGCCATCACTGAGTGTGGTGCTGACGCTGAGAGCGGTTGGGAACATGCATTCTGCCAGGCCTGCCGCTGCGATTCCGCCAAGGAGCTGAGCGACGAAGACAAAGACACCACGGATAGGTGTGATGGCACGGATGAGAACGAGGGCAAGGGTGACCTGTTATGCCCAGCAGTGGGCGGGTTGTCAGCCAATGCTAATGGACAGGAACATCTCAAAGCTGGGACTTAGTGATCGAGGAGCAGCATAGATACTCACAGCTGGGTTGAATAGACCGCCCGAGATTCTGTAAAAGACCCACACATTGACCATGAGGGAGAAGCCAAAGCAGAGGGCAATGTACGTCTGAACCGAGATGTTGAAGCCCGACGAGCCATCTCCAGGGGCGACAGTCGCGACAGCGGTGCCGGTGAACGCAAAGAAGAGAAACATCGTTGTCCCGACAAACTCTCCCAGGGCGGCGACGATGTCTGTTATCGGAGGATGTGTCAGCATAGTTCCGGAGTTTTGTACAAGGTATTGCGTACGGTTCTTGACGTTCCCATCCTGGATGTAAGAGTGGACTCCAGACTTCATGACTTGCCGCTTCTCCTTTTGAGAGAGGGCAGCAAAGTCCACCTCACTCTCGCCAGTCTCTGCGGCTCTGAATGCCTGGGTGAAGGTTCGATTGAACGTGGTGGGGCGAGCCGGGACTGTTCTTGGGTTCCCAGCCTCTAGGTCCTCCGAGAATGGCTTCTCAGAGTTTTGAGAATTGGGCTTGTCGTATGATGCACGGTTCACGGAAGAGTGATTGTGTTCGTGCCCGAAGTCTTGATGACCCGGTGCACTAGAGGCTGGTTCCGTATAGGATACCTGCTTCTTGGCGCCCGCGGGTCGTAGGTGGTTGTCTTGAGATGCCATCTTGGTGGTATCGGTTTGTGAAGGTGATGTCTTGTTGAATGAATGCAGACTTGGCTGTCTCTTCAAAACAAATGGGCGACCGGGCCCCAATCGACGACCGCAGAATATCAAGGCTGGTCTTATATGTCTAGGACTGGCATCGAAGTCTCAACCTCGCGAGCTACCTAACCGCTGTCTTCCATGGAGATGTGTAACCTATTACGTCGCCATCGCAGATCCCTAGATGCATCTAGGCTCAGGTGTAGGCAGCACTGTCGTCGAGGGGTGATCTCGGCCATGGACATGGCTTTCTGCACTTCTGCCCAATCGAAGATCCATCAAAAGTAGCCCTTGCCTCCTTCGCTCGCCCTCGGTTAGACCAAGACGTCTTGTATTTTCCAACGAGTAGCCACTACGATATCGGATTCGACCGAAGTGCACTGAGACAGAAATTCTATAGGCTTCTGTTCAACAGAGCATACCGTGTGCCTTGTCTACCAAGGCAGACCTGAGTTATTTTGGTGTAGCTTCTGGACCACGTCGGCACTGGAAAGAAGGCTCATCGGTGATGTGCCGACGGCATTCGACAAGTTTGGACGACGAAGATGTAGAGCTTCGAAGCCCACGAGGTACAAGGGCGCTAAAGGCCGGGATTTGGTCTGATGGACGCCGTATGACTTAGCCACAACGTTGTTGGCCACAAAGCGCCTCAAGGTGTGCCATTCCTGCAGCTATTGAGCAGCAGGGCGGACTTCGCGCACGTCATTATCGTTCCACGTTGGCAGAAGGGATGCAAAGAGGCTGCTGGTGGTCGCTCCTAGTCTCCGCTGTCTGTGTCTGGGAGTTCCGGGTGTGGTAGTCCGTCGAGAAGGGGGGTGGGAAACACAACCTGCCATGTGACGTCTCGAGAGCTACGTGCTCCACGTCGGTCAAGATAAAAGCATTGGATTAATGAATGGCTTCGGCTCCATCCTGCAGGAAGGCTTGATGCAGTGTGCCCAATGCTCCCTGGGTCACCCTTGTGGTAAGAAAAACAGGCAGCTTTTTATCCCCCTCTCATTCCCGGTAGTCCCTCTGGGCTCATATATTCATGTCGGCAAAGCTGTTTAATTCCAGGTGATTTGAATGATGGGCCTTGGTGTGGACTCCAGCAACTCGGTGTTTTAAATTCAATGTTTATACTTTTCCCGATGGAATGGAAACTCAATCTAGTTAAACTCAGTCTAGTTGCCGCAACACCACACCGAGGTGTGAACGACACTGATCGGAGTTTTCGTCCCACAACCTCAGGGATACGTCCGGAATGTGCATAAAATGTAGCTCAACTTGTACCCGCTAATTTGCTAGATGCTGTGTAACAACCATCTTGTAGATCGTCGGTCGCACCCGATAGAACCCCACGCATACCTCACTGTAGTAGGTGACCCACAACAGACCCGATGTAGATTCGTCTCAAGTAATTTGCTCCGCGGTCAAGGGGGCTTGCCCGCACATCTATCGCGATGCTGCTCGATCTGTCAATGGCTACATCCTTCCCTGTCAGCCCTCTGATCTAAGGCCGCAAGAATTTTAGTCTCGGGGAATGATCGTCGCAACCCCACGGACAATCCATCGCTTAAGGCTAGGCCTCTCAAATCCCGCCGCGGGACTGCAAGCCATGCATATTGAAGATCCCCTAGTGAGGCTGCCCAGGTGTTCCGCATACGCTCTGCAGCACAATACCACCCCGCGGAGTATGTACCCCGGAGTGCGCCGTGCTGTCATTCTACAGCTCCCTAATGGCTGCTGTGACTCAGGCAAAGCCCGTTGGAATTGTGGGCTCAACGTCTCAAAGCTCTTTGTCCAAACTCCGGGCGCAGCCACTGATCTCTTACACACCATCTTGGATTTCGCGTGCCCAGCCACCTCGGCCACCCGAGTTACTCGGACGTGGCTATAGCCATTGCACGCACAAATGCTCACATGTGCACATCTACAGCGACTGGAGCTGAGCTTCGGGTTGCCATTTAAAGCTCAGGATCGCTGCCCAAACCGGGTTGCATGCATATATAGACAAGTTTCAGCACGTAGCCGCCTGCATGCTTTGCTTTTTCCCTTCCCCGCGCTGGCAGTAGGGCAGAGATCAGCTGATTTCACTCGAGTGAAACAAGCTGGAACCGCCATTCTTCAAGTCAGCCACAACCTTTACCGTCCAGAATGCATCCTTGATCGGCGCCGCACCCACCCCCAGCCTTTTGCCCGGTGAGCCAGCTCCTCATCTTTGCCCACGAGACCTTCTTTGCTACTGAGGGGTCAACCTTGCGGTGGCTTTCCGTCGTCCAAAATGTTGTGGTGCCTCTGCTTGGTAGCTCCCCAATAAATTGTCCTCTATTTATGTAGCCTTGCAGATGTCTTTTGATTAACTGAGGTATCGTTCAAAACCGGAGCCAAGGAAAGAAGTTCGGGAGTATCAGTCAGAAAAAAAGCTTTTCGTTGCAATTCCCATTCTGGAGCATTGGAGCGTTGCACGTGCTCCGCTCCACTACGTGACATGAGGCTTCATGTACTTAAATCAAGAGCACTACATGACCAACGGGCTCATGGTGGCCCTGAAATCGAG
Source organism: Diaporthe velutina (assembly GCA_038088505.1). Classification (NCBI taxonomy): domain Eukaryota; kingdom Fungi; phylum Ascomycota; class Sordariomycetes; order Diaporthales; family Diaporthaceae; genus Diaporthe; species Diaporthe velutina. Next base: position 19,036 of record JBBWSJ010000129.1, on the reverse strand, counting down.
CTATTTAATGATCCAGGCAACACAACTATCTCCTCAACTCATCGAGTCCAGGAAGATCCATGTGTCCCTACATCTTCCACGGGCGCTCCAGAGAAAATCTAACTCATATGTATGTTCAGGACCTTCGCTAGCCTTGACAGCTGAGACACTGTCGAGAAAGTGGTCCCCGATGGTGCCCGGAGCTAACATGACTGTCGAATAAAAAGACTAGTTGAGCCTTCTGAGGTCACCCAGGTACCCACAACCCACGTGCGCAGGCGCGAGCTGGCCGAGGCGAAGAATGGTGTTGGCGTCTTCCGCCTCTCACTTATTCGGTGCCAACAACTCATCTGCATCCCAGCCCTTGCTATGGAGCAACTTCCCAGCCCGTCCCAGACGATGAAAGGACAGCAGAAACGGCTCGTCACGACAACCTCCTGCAAGCTCGCTGCTGGTGAGCCGAACGATGATCGCGATAGGCTCAGTCTTAGCCGCAACTTCGCGTTGTCTGCAATTGACATAATAGGATAGTGTCAGTATCGCTAGTTTCCGAAGTTCGCCGCGTTCGGTGACGTCTGAGGCGTTTGTCTCAAGTGCGATTCTCACCAGCCATGGGCAGCCATTCAAATTCTTGCGCGTCCATTCGGGAAAGGGAATCTCGTACCGTCTTGCATGGCTAACGAGACACTCGCGAGGTCAGAGATCGGATTCTAAACTAGTACACCTTACAAATATTCTTCTGAGACTTTTCAACTAGTGAAGACCATCTGATTGGATAGAGTTGCTGTTTTAAACAAATACTCCGGTAAAAGAGGGTTTTTTTTTTCATATTAGAGATAGTGGACCTATTCACTGACTAATACAAGAAAGAAACAAAAGACCTAGAAATATCAAGGCTTACCTAACAGAGGGCATGTAAACAGAAGGGGTGCCATCCACTTTAGATACAACCTTGAAAACAGAAGCTGGCTATGTAAATTTGTAGATTAGAGATTGGAAATTAGTTCAATTCTACTAAATCTATATTAGCCACTAGTTTTAAAGATAAATATTAAAAAGGATATTAAAAGATGTAGTTCAGCAAGAATTAGTAGTCCAGATATTTAAGTAAGAGAAATCTATTTTGAAAGGTTTCTAATATTTACCTATACTAATTAACATGTTGCTATTATAACCTTCCCTATTACAACAATTCTTTTACCTAACAAATAATGTTCTCTCTAAGACTCTCCATATGTTTGTAGCTTTTTGTTAGTAAAAGTCTATTCTATTTGGCGTGTTAGAATACTAATTAGCAGGCCTATTAAGAAGTGACTATTCAGACCAAAGTGAAATATACTAGTCGTATGGGCTACGCTTGCACAGTTTGTGTCCAATGACCCCGAGCCCCCCTATGAGACGCTAGATGCCAACGTTGTCCGATCGTCCTCCTTGTCTCACCGCTCGAACCCTTTGGCCATGAGGCAGCCGCCGTCGTCTAAGTACATGCTTTCAACGCTGTACTTCGATTCAGATTTCTACATCTCTACGCTCGGTAGCGTCGATCCGGATCATAACTCCCACTCGCTCACTCTTTTTTCTCAGTCCCTTCCCTTCTCAAAATATTTGGCAAGGGCGACGCTCGCGACCAGTCTTTCCGGAGTGGACGATGACGCATCTGAAAAAGTCCGCGGCTATTCCCTCGCACAATTCAACTACTCTTACAACGGTGCCAGCACCGGAGTGTCCCACCAGCCCAAATCGTGGGTGGGGTGACATCCCTCAAGTGAATGAAGAATCCTACAAGACATAAAAGGCAGACTTTCAAGTGCTTTTCCGTCATGAGCTCAGAGGGCCACGATCGGTAACCTGACCAACGGGATCACCATCTGGGCATCTTGCTCGGCAATCGACCGACAAAGTCTTTGGTTCAAGATGGGTTGTCTTTGGCCTTTCGAAACCTAGGCGGGAGCGATGCGTACGGAGTTGACATGTGGTGGGTATATTGTGCCGGCCAAGCCCCCACAACCACCAATCACTCGAAAATGGTGAGCTCCATGTTGTTGGTTTCGATAGGATACGATTCCGCGACGAGACCCTTGGTGAACATGGTCAAGCTCCCCGGAACCATCCCCGTGGCGCGGATCTCCTTCGACTTGTAAGCCCTGCCACGCTTCGCCGCCCGTTGTCTCCACATGCTGACCAGTCTCTGTCACAGCACACAGGCCGTGATCGTCACCGCAATCGACGCGTCCTTATTTCCGACCAGCAACAGGCCGAGCAACGTTAACGTTACCGTCAAGCTGAGACCGAATTCAAGGCAGCGGCACTGTCCCGGCCAAGAGTGACCCGAAGAAGCCAGGCTTCAAGAACGGAAACTCGATCACCCCATACCAATGGGCCATCGAAGGCTTGCAGAGCGCGGAAATGACCACTGTCAAACTGCTCAACCAGCGGGGAAGCAGGTAAATCAAGACGTGGCAGAAGTGCTCGCACCGATAAGTCATTATGATACGGCACTAGGGGAGGAAATATGTGGGCAGAGGGCTTTTCATTTCGACCTAATGTCTTCACCGATATCAAGAAGTGATCATGAAGCATTTAAATTCGCGGATAAAAAGACCTCAGCGAGCTGTACAGCTCTGTCGACGTACTAGAATCCTTTTTCAATAGTACCTCTATGTACTTACCCGCCCTAGGTATTTTTGCGCCCGGAAATGTGACTTGCCCACGTACTGTTTTCGTGCCGGCATCCGATGGCTTGGTATCTGTCCTGTTGTGCACTTTTGAGTTGCTCCGAAGCAGCGTCGGACCACACGAAACACAAAAATTGTGTCTAAGACAGGAAGTGGTGCGAAAATGAATTCAGGGTGGTGGTGAGATCTGTAGAATTAAAAAGCAGGTAGCTGTTCCATGCAAAATGATATCATCCTGGAGAAAGTGCTGAAAGCAACATGGGCCTTAGATAATATGCTGGTGATGAGCATAAGCCGTACGAACTGTCTGAGATAACGAGGCTTTTCGCTTCTTATTAGCATAAACACACGTTCTAACAGGGGCTTCCACCATCAAGCTGTAGGCCGTCTTGATAAGCATGGTCCCACGGTATTTTATCAACGGCTATGCAGTCCCGACCGCGTTCTAGCTGAGCAGCATTTGCTGGAAATATCTTTCTAAATTTCTAAAATGCCGCAAATACCTGAGCAATGCATTGGAGTGAGGCATGTCAAAAGATGGTATTTTCCGGCTCCCGTGGGTGAGACAAATCGGATCTACCAAGCTCGAGGCAACAGGAAGCGCCTGTCACGCGCGTGTTGGCCCTTTCAGCTTCCGAGGCAAGAATCGAGCTTTCCGGGAATCTCATGAGGTATGGGCCATAACGTCAATGATGGTCCGACTCGAAACCTGTTGAATGGGTCCACAAACTCCGACCGATGTAACAATGGGGCTCGTTGCGGTCAGAGCCAGTGAGCAGCACAGTGCATCAACTACTTGGTTCGATCCAAGACGGAAACCTAGAGCAGGAGACCCTTGAAGCACCAAACGAAGTGCGGAACATGGTCATTCTCGCTCTTGGTCAGAAAGACTCCCTCGCACAACGCTCCCGGGATCAAATCCACAGCGGAGCCCAGGAATGGACAGCCCGGTCTCGACCGGCGGCAACGGTGCTGGGTGTACCCGGAAGCGCGGTAACTCACGTTCTGGGCCCAACAACCAAGCTTTTTACTGATCTGCTGATCTCCTATTTTAGATGAGAAATGCTTAAAGGAATTGCTTGTTTGGTAGGGCGTGCTTGGGGAAAAGGCACACGCGCGTAGGCGACCCGGCCAGAAGGACCCATTTTCCGAATGCAGCATCCCGAGGATTCGTCAGCGGTGCGGCTCGCGGGCGCGTGGGGCGAGGAAAGGACAAATTGAGCAACGAGAAGAGAAAGATGTGACTGTCGCAAGTCCTCGGTCCAGGGAGCCGGGAGGCGGGCAATTTATCCAGATATTAATTTTGCGCCCACTAGCAAACGGGAACTGCATGTGCTCGAGCTGATCGCGCGATTAGCCTGGCAGTGCTGCGAGACCTGCTCTATTTTTGATGAAGCGGCTGAGAAATGGCAGCCTCCTCGGCCACTCACTTCAACCATCGTTAGATAGATGGCGAGCAAAGACCGTCGCCATTTGCACGTCGTGGAACAGAAAATCGCACTTCCCACATCCCGCATGCAGGACGGTCCGGAACACAGTCAACAAGATCCGATTGACACCCCTGCCCCCGGACAACGCAATGCTACTGCGGGCAGCTCCACGTCGCACCCCACACTGCTGGCAATGACCTGACGCTTTCCCATCAGGGACATTCAGGAACGTGGGGCTCCGAGATTAAGCTCACGCGCAAGGGCTGTCAACCCGATAGTGCCAGATGCCAAGGATTTGGCCTGGAAGCTCTTGGGCTGGCGGAAGCATCGATCCTTTCCGTCTTGGGCCATATGCCTGCAGTCGCCTCCCGAGACTGGGGTATCCTTGGCATAGCTTGGAGGCGGCCCAATGTGTCTAAGTTCGACGTCGTCCTGTCTCCCACACGGCGCGAGTCGACGATGGCGAGGGATCTTGCTGCGTGTCGGCCGTTGCTACCCTGAGCACTTGTGTGATGTGATCACGAGGGAGCCGTGAGCTTTGCTCCCCCTGCTGTACCTGGATGGCTTCCTTGGTCCTCGGTCCCCACCCGGGACGCGCTGCCTAAATGCCTAGTCTGAGTCCAGACAGCGTCTTGCCTCTCCGCCGCGCTTCACAGGCATGCTGTGCTCGAAGAAGGGTGCAACGCGCTCGGAGGAAATGAGGCGCCGTCCGTGCCCATGGGGCGGTGGTCCAAATGTGAGCGCCTCGATATTAACCACCAAAGGCCGTCTTCCCGCCTATCCGACACATGGCGGGGCGTAACCGTCATGCGAGACATGCTTCATCATAAAAGGAAGACCGCCGCGACCCCAAGCTATCAGTAGAAGCTCATCTCCAGGCACAGCTCTCACACCGATCGACAACAACACCTCGACTGGCACTCCTAGACAAGATGGTCGTCAAACACGTTCTTCTCGCCGCTGCCCTGGCCAGCGTGGCCCTGGCTGCACCCGTCGAGGAGCGACAGAACTGCGGCAGCGTATAGTAAGTTCACCTCGTAAATGGCTTTTGAGGATGGAATCGGAGGTACTGACAGCGGCGCTTAGCTCCCAGTGTGGCGGAATCGGTTGGTCGGGATCGACCTGCTGCGCGTCTGGGGCGGGCTGCAGCAAGGTCAACGACTATTACTCCCAGTGCCTGCCCGGCGCGGCTGCGAGCAGCACCACCGCCGCGACAACGTCCAGGACCACCACCACCGCGGCCCCGTCGTCGACCAGCACCAGGGTCACGATCAGCTCAACCTCCAGGGTGAGCACCACCAGCGCCGGCTCTGCAACCACCTCGGCCAAGCCATCCACCACGGTTCCCGGAGGCGCCGGCACCACCGCTTCATACAGCGGCAACCCCTTCCTGGGCGTCAACCAGTGGGCCAACTCGTACTACGCATCTGAGGTCTCGAACTTGGCCATTCCAAGTCTGTCGCCGGCCCTGGCTACCAAGGCCGCCGCGGCCGCCAAGGTCCCCAGCTTCCAGTGGCTGTGAGTCTCCCCATGTCTTTTGATTTGATCCCGAAATTCGTGTGTGGGTGGCTGACTCCCGGAAAAGCGACACCGCCGACAAGGTCGACACCCTGATGGCCAGCACCCTTGCCGATATCCGTGCCGCCAACAAGGGCGCCACCACCCCAAACGCCGCCCTGTTCGTGGTGTATGATCTGCCCGACCGTGACTGCGCGGCCGCCGCCTCGAACGGTGAGCTGAGCTACGCCAACGGCGGCGCCGCCAAGTACCAAGCCTACATCGACTCGATCCGCAAGCAGCTCATCACCTACTCGGACATCCGCGTCCTGCTGGTCATCGAGCCCGACTCGCTCGCCAACCTGGTGACGAACCTCAACGTGGCCAAGTGCGCCAGTGCCAAGGACAACTACCTGCTGTCCACACAGTACGCCCTGAAGCAGCTCAACCTGCCCAACGTTGCCGCCTATATGGATGCTGGCCATGCCGGCTGGCTCGGATGGCAGGCCAACCTGCAGCCCGCTGCCGACTTGTTCGCCCAGGTGTACAAGGACGCCGGTTCCCCTGCTGCCGTGCGTGGTTTGGCGACGAACGTTGCCAACTACAACGCATGGAGCGTCGCCACTGCGCCGTCTTACACCCAAGGTGAGTCTCTGGAGATTAAAGAAGCTGGCAATTGGGGAATAGAACACTGACGTGTCCCAGGTAATGCCAACTACGACGAGTCGCACTACGTCCAGGCCATCTACCCCCTCCTCAAGGCCAACGGGTTCGACGCACACTTCATCACCGACCAGGGCCGCTCTGGCAAGCAGCCCACGGGCCAGGCGGCCTGGGGAGACTGGTGCAACGCCTTGTAAGTAGACTCCTTCGAACATGATGATTGTTTGAAACGGTCCGGCTGACAAAGACCACGCAGGGGAACCGGTTTCGGCACCCGCCCATCCTCCAACACCGGCCTCGCGATCGAGGATGCCTTCGTCTGGGTCAAGCCCGGCGGCGAGTCGGACGGCACCAGCGACCAGAGTGCCACCCGGTACGACTTCCACTGCGGGCAGTCCGACTCCCTCAAGCCCGCTCCCGAGGCCGGCACGTGGTTCCAGGCGTACTTCGAACAGCTCCTGACCAACGCCAACCCGGCCTTCTAAACTGGTCGGCCGTGAGGCGGTCGCACGGACGATAACGGTGATGATCAGAGGCCTAGTGATTGTACATAGAGCACATCCCGGTCCCGAAGGTCTTTTCTTTCGATGTATATAGTTCTTGCGAACACCATCGCTGTCAATACAAATAGAGCATATTCTCTTGATCCTGTCTGGACCACTGCCGATTTACCTTGCTCGATAGGTAAAATTCGTCTTTCAGGTAGATTAGTCCTGGTTTTCCTTGCTCAAGAAGCCGTAAATATGGGATCCAATCTTCCATCAAGGACCTCGTCCACCGTCTTCTTCACTGTTGTAGCAAAGTTGGCACTTTGGACAAGCACGCCGAGCTCCTGACTTGTGAACCAGCTTGCGCGGTCCATGTTGCCCGAGCCCAACACGGTGTGCTGCCCATCAAAGATGCTTAGCTTCAGGTGGGAGTGTACTGGCTCCTCGTCCTCGGTCGAGCCTGCTCTTGACCGGAAGTATGAGATCCGCAAGAACCCTGGCGTGACAGCCTGAGCCTCGAGGTCAACAGCGTCGCTGCCTCCAGCCTGCAGCTGCCCTCGCTTCCGGGTCGAATCACACAGGCTTTGATATCGTTTGGTCAGGCCTCGGATACACCATCCGGTCGTCGTCCCCGCTGTGACGATTTGTTCCAGCAACATCATGCGCCGACTGGTCACAATCGTGACACTCACTCCGCGAGCGAGAGCCTTGTCGATGGCAGAAAGCACTGGTGGGGAGGTCAGGTTCGGCGTCTGGATATAGATCTCACGGCTCGCTTCGTCAAACAACCTCAAAATGGCCGTGTTTAGAGGAGTATCCGGCGCCAAGGGGAGCTTCCAGGGCAAGAAGCAGAAGGAGGGATTGCGGTGATGCCAGCCGGGGAGCCACTCTACGGCGCTGGCTGACACTTCAACACCCATTAGACTAGCTGTGGTATCAGCTGGAGATCTGAATATTTCTTCTGTAAGTCCATTGGCCACAGGTGATGGCCCTGCATCTTGCTGGGAGGCGGGGGGTAGAGGCGCGCCCAGGTCCAGCTCCTTGTCCCAGACAGTGCGGTAGAACTCCAGCAGGCCGTCGACTGGATCGTCACGCGGCGTTCCCCTCGATACCTCCAGGCAGCCCTCTAGCCAAGGTTCCCAGCTGACGTTGCAGCTCGGCACGAACGCACGCCGGCGGTCCACGATCAGGAACTTGGGGTGCATGACGCTGAAAGGCAGGAAGAATAAGCTCTTCACCTCGAGATCCACGTTGCCCGCAGCCAGGATCTCTGGGGCTGGGAGGCCCAGCTTGCTGCTCCAGGCCGACCTGGGGTAGAGATACCCATCTGCTGAGGATGTGTGGGATAGTTTCTGGAGGATGGAGCGCGAGGAGAAGCAGATGCGCACGCGCAGTGGTTGGGCGGGCTGTTGGGCTTGGCGCTGGCGGGCAAGCTGCTCGAGCGCGTTGGAGAGCGCCGTCAGCGTCTTGGAAGGGGCCCAAAAGCATGTCACCAGGATGACCTCATGCTGAGCTAGCAGAAGTGCGGGTAGCAGCTTCTGTGTGTAGATAGAGGCTCCTGTGCCGAGGGTGAAGGTCTCCATGAGTGAGTGACGTGTTCGCGTTTGGCCTCCACAATTTGTTGGCGGGTTGACAGTGAGGAGGAAACAATTATGAATCAACTAACTCAAGTCGCGAGATTTGGAAGATTCCCGAGAGTTGAGAAGCAGTCTGGCGAGGTACACTGCTACGAGTCTTGAGGTGGTGTTGACAGTTGTTGATACATTCTGCTCGTCGCGTTGACGCTGGCTGACGTGCGCCGCGCCTACGTCCCCGTGTCCTAACCCTGGCCACACCTTCCTCGCCAACGGAGGTCGACCGATATCTGGCACCGCTGGAGAAGCTTCAATGTCCCCCAGGCGTTATCGGTCGGTATTTCCCGCCTTCTGATGGAGGTGCTGGACATAATTCGTTCTGTAGGTAGTTCTGGGGGGTCACTCGACTCCCAAGCGCCGCGCTGTGTTCAATGGTCTCGCTTAAATCAATCAACCAGAGGACCATCACTTGCTTTCAATAGTCATCCGATTGAAATGATGCCGAGGATGTTCTTGATTGTTTTTGAATTTGAAACATCTTGTTAAGCTTCGTGTGGAAAGCACAGGTGGTACTTGAGACAGTAATATTGACGAGTGATGTTTTGGCCGAGGAGACGTCGAAACCGAGGAAAGGCTCACAAGCTTGAGGTCGGTCATTGATGCAACACAGTGATAGTGAAATTGTCTCAAACCATCAATCAGGGTCATTTGGGACTGAGAAGAAAGGACATTGGACAAGAAAGAGTATTACCGACATGATGATTGATGGTGGGGACGGAATGTATTTGATGGATTTGGAGTAGGTAGAGCCAAGACTCTGCTCATTTATTGTTGCATATGACCGGAGCGAGCACCACCGCTCCAACATCCAAGCAGAAACTGTCAGCGAAATTGGCTTGGGTTGTAATCGGACTCAGGAATTAGTTTTACCATTATCCCGGCAGAGGAGCTCCGCAATTCAGCACCTGGCTGGGCACCGTGTCCTTGCAAATTCCCCTCTGCAGTAGTTCACGTGCCTCGAAATATTCCTGAGGCACCCTAGATATGAGGATCTACTCATAATGTGCACATGCACCAAATTGTTGGCACATGACGGTTGTCACGTATGGAGCTGTCGGATGAGCGAATACCCAACCTCTGTCGTAAATAAATCCTCCATGCATATCTCACACAAATGTGACCTTTGACACGTTGTTGCTGTCGTTCAAAAATACAACTCCAACTCAAGTCAATGATGACGATGCTTTCAGTCCAAGGTTTACCGATGTCTCTTCCTCCTTATCACGAACGTTGAACCAGAAATGTACATCAACGTATCCCAGGATTCAATCGTCTGTATGAGAATACCTCCCTGTAGGGACGTCATATCATGAAGCAATCTCAACGCTAAGTACCGTACCCAGGGTGCCCAAGAGAAGTCCCTGATTAGCAGCAGGTTTGTACCGAAGATGTAGGAGTGGTTATCAAAGATGATAACATTTTCTGACCATTCACAAATTATCGACAGTCAAGTTTCTTGACTATCTTTAATTGATTCCATGTCTTCCACTCTAAATTGGATGTGTATCGACGAGAGCGAAAACATTATCGAACGCTTAAAGGTCTGGCTTGCAAAGCTGGTCTGGAGTTCAAGAAAACCCCGTATTGTGGGGATAGCACGAGCTGAATATTGTTGCTTTCGGCACTTTTTGTAGAACCCCGGATATTGATTAGTGTAGCACACACTATATTGCCCTGTGTGTCCTCCCTCAAACGAGTGGCCCGGCAAATTTGGATAATCGAGGGAGCTGCATCAATCCCGGCAGTTGGCCAACCACCAGACACCGCGTCGTGAGTAAGACTTCGGCAGGACGATAGTTATCACGAGGAACTCATTTCAAGCCAACAACGGTAGGAAAATGCATTTGGTCCTGAGTTCAAGGAGCATAAAGTGCGTGGTGGTGTCTTTCAACCAGGTCTCAGCTCGAATTAGCAAATACCATCCAGGCCGGCCGAGATACAGGCAATCGATCTTCCTGGCTTCCAACTAAAGACCAAACGAAAGTGATTCTAACAAAACATCGAAAAGATGCGTTTGAAATCTATTCTTGCCGCCGGCGTGGCGATCGCTCCCTCCGCTTATGCCATCATGCTTCGATTCTTTTGCTCGCAGCTCGTCGTGGACCGTCTCGATCCGTACGTATGCCGACCTAGCCTTGAAGGATAAGTCTAAAGAGTCTGGTATTTACATGTCTTCCAAACAGCCTTGTCAACCCAGGAGCTCTGCCCTCTCCCCATCTCCACCAGATCGTTGGTGGAAATGCGTTCAACGTCAGCATGAACCCGTCTCTGAACGATGTAGCAACAACGGCGACTTGCACCTCTTGTACCGTACCCCAGGATAAATCGAACTACTGGACCGCTGTGATGTTCTTCAGAGCACGTAACGGGACATTCTACCGCCTCCCCACCATGGGCAACCCGCTCGGCTTCACCAATGCCAACGGCGGCATGACTGTGTACTACCTCACGAACGGCAAAGCAACCTCCTTCAAGCCAGGCTTCCGCATGACGGTCGGCGATCCGAATTTCCGCACGGCCGAGCAGATTAAAAAGTACCCCAGCCTGATCTACACGTGTCTGCAGACAGCATACACCCGTGGCGCCGACACCACCGGGTTCCCCACCGGCACCTGCGCGGCGGGAATCATGGTGAGCTTGCGATTTCCAACCTGCTGGGACGGTAGGAACCTGGATTCGGCGGACCATCAGTCACACACGGCGTACCCCGTCAATAATAAATGTCCTTCTACGCATTCCGTCACCATCCCGCAGGTATTCTACGAGGCTATTTGGGACACGAGAAAATTCAACGACAAATCTCTGTGGCCAGCGGATGGGTCCCAGCCGTTCGTCTGGTCCTTTGGTGATAAGACCGGTTATGGCAGCCACGGCGACTACGTCTTTGGCTGGGAGGGGAATGCTTTGCAAAGTGCGCTGGACTCGAGCAACTGCAACAGTGACCTTCTTGGGAACAGTCTGAACTGTTCGCCGCTTAAGAGCCAGTCTGTCCAGCAGAGCAATCAGTGTACCGTCAAAAGATCGGTCAATGAGAACGTCGATGGCTGGTTGGAGCAGCTACCTGGTGGCATGCCTGTGGCGTGAAAGTTGAATGAACAATTATTAGTATCTCGTCTTAACCAGAAGCGAAACTAATACAGGCACGCTTTAGGACATAAGAAAGCGTCTTCGAGGTTAAACTCAGTAATTACTTGTTACTATAGCCCAATTCATCCCGTTCTAAAATTTACCTTGGACATAGTGCATTCAACTTACGAATTCAGGCCATGATGCGTTGCACCTGCGTCAACAGTCCTCTCCAGAGAAGACAGTGGACTGCAATTCAAAATGATTCAGAATGATCCTCAAAGCTGTGCGACGTATGACAGATCACTGTTGATACGACCTTTCCACTCCAAGAAATGTGCTTACTCAGGAACGAAACTTGTCTCACCAGTCCAAGTACCAAAAGTATCGAGTTCAAGCGTATTACCTCCAGCCACAATATCGAGGAGCCTTCGTACCCCCGCACAGCCTTGCAGGCGGTATCAAGTACAGTAAGGTTTCTAGCTGCAATTTGCTGAGGTGGGAGCATGTTCGAGATTAGGGTGACGCAAGACGACCATATGGATGACTTCATGGACATCGAACCATATTGAAACCTTGCTAACAATTCCGGAAGCATTGCTGTAGAACCCACACGAGCGATTCCAAGGCAGTCCACGTATATAAAGCCAACCTATCTACACCAAGATGGGAGTCTGTCCGGAGCCACATCACAATTTTCTCAATTTTCAACCATACGCTACTTGCAAACAAGAGACTTCATTCACTCACAAGCGTCAAAATGCTCAAGGCTTTCATCCTCACCCTCGCAGGGGCCACGCTTAGCAATGCCGCCCTCACCAGCGGCTCGACTCTGCCAACCGTGGAGATCACCGTTTTCGACCGAAACGCATGGGTCAACACTACCATTGTGGCACCATTGGGACCCTAATCACCGACACCAGTCTTGATCGTGTCTCCGAGCTCCATCTCGCGTCGGCTGAAGGAGTACCGATCGAGACCGTGACCTGCACCCCTTACCAATACACCGACGGCACTGGACATGGCGGCCTGCCTTTCTTCGAAGGGAACCCCAGTCTCCTTTCTACAAACACCGTCGTGGTCGGGAGCATCTACTGCTCCAGCTCCCAGCTGAGCTATGCTGTCTAGCCAAGCGGCCTTCTGGTCTGGATGTAATTGCAGACATATGAACGGCTATCGTTGAGGTTTGACTCTGGGGGTTGATCTAGGTGGTATGGGCAAGGGACCATTGAAGGAATCATGTTAATGGCCTGTTAAAAGCGGCCAAAACCTTGTTTCATGGAAAATAGTCAGCTGCGTGGGTCATGAAAGTGGCATTACAATCCTGTTTGTGGCACAACCCTTTGACTGCATGTATTGGGGATCAGTAGATATTGCCAATTGATGACTATTTCACCGTGATTCAATTCAACGTCAAATTTCCCTGGGTTGGAGGCATCCATGAGCTCATGCTTCCAAGGTTGCATATCAATCTTAATGTTCATCCTGAGATATGAAATGCCGTCAAACAATTGGCAGCAAACTTACAAGGTGACAAGATTAGAGTTAAAATCTGTTGGCATCTTTTGTAGCGACTTGAATTTGATGAATGCTATAGTCCTGAGAAATACCCTATTGAGAGCTGGGTTGAAAACCCGGGTAGGTAAGCTTGTAGAACACAACGAGCGGAGATCGCATAGCTGAATTCCCCGTCGCCACACTATATGTCGAACAAAGGACCATTTTTCATGACAGCCTTCTGAAACCCAGGTTCGTGGCTGGGATTCAGAAAGTACTTGCCCCATCCCACGACTGAACCTTCAATCATGGACAAATTGAGTTGAGGGTGCTTTTAACAAGTCGAACGTCTCAGGTAATTTGCCAAGGCTTTTCATGTGACCGTACAACTCAACGCGCTGACAGGCAGCAGCGTCTCCGAACCTGAACAGGCAGCAACATCTATGGAGGCCCGACAAGAGGTGTGGAGATAATGTGCCTCGAGGTCCTCTGATAAGCAAACTTCTGCACCTTGAGCACATCTTGCCATGTCAATAGTGGCAATAACGAAATGGCTGAGTCAAGCCAGCGGCCCATGCTTGCCCCTCAATTATCATCCACTTGATCCAGGCAACCACGAGATCCGCCTTCTCACCTCGCTTACGGTCGACGCCAAGGGCTGCGTGGATTGCAAACTCATGACAGTTGCTCTCCGTACCTGCCCTCCTTTCACGGCGTTATCCTACGTATGGGGAGACGATGCTGACCGCGTGCCTATCCTGGTGAACGGTCAGCGCTTCCAGGCAACCAAAAGCCTCGCATCGGCCTTGCAAAGCATCCCCCGCCACTGGAAGTCCAAGTTTCCTGGCCGCAATGGGAGAGAGCTTTGGATCTGGGCTGATGCGGCCTGTATCAACCAGAGCGACTCCAACGAGAGGGCTCACCAGGTCCGATTGATGAAGGAGATCTTTTCTGGCGCCGAGCTGGTCATGTGTTGGATACCGAGTGCGTCAACGCCCCTGATGGATGAGTTAGACGATGATCGCGAAAGAGATCGTAGCCTGTGCAGGGCATTCGAAACATTCGAGCTCATAAGTAAAGAACTTCAACTCGTTGAGGAGGAAGCTGGCAAACCGATTCTGGAGATGGATCATAGCGATGAGAGGCTTATCAGCTGGCTGGAAAGGTGGACAGAGTCCCGCGACGGCGCCAGGCCCGGTGAATGGCCGTACTGGTTAAAGCTGAAATGGGCGGCAGTCGGATACTTTTTCGAGTTGCAGTATTGGAGGCGTGTTTGGATCCTTCAGGAGGTTGCCCTGGCGCGGAACCCGCTACTGTTCTGCAAGTCCAGCTCCTTATCATTTCCTGAAACATTCAGTCGTGTGATGTCCTGGTTCGATGTCCTGGCGTATGGAAAGCTCCCGGACCCCACCTTTGTCTCACGCGCAAGCTGGCTTACTTTGATCAATGACGACGGGATAAGGTATGATCTGGCGTCTGGACATTGGCAAGTATGGATGTCTCAACATACAAAGAAGGACAATGCGGCGTTGTGGTTTACCATGTTCAACGCCTTCGACCTCGCAGCATCTGAACCGAGGGACCACGTGTACGGCATGCTCGGTGTGATGGGAATCGACATTGAGGTGGACTATTCGGAGCGGACGTCTGTGGCAAAAGTAATGCATGATATGTTAGCAGCCTGGCTTGAACGGCACCAGAAATCTGAACACGACGACCGCGCTCTCCATGCAGCCTTGCATTTCCTTCCCTGGGCTGGACTGGGGCGAGAATGTACCGACGCTGAGTGCCAGGGCTTTGCATCCTGGGCCCCAAACCCACCACATTTCAAGCACGGCTACAGCCACGCGCTGTTTTTCGGCACGGTTAATGCTGACTTTGGTGTTTTCTCGGATAAAGATTCAAGGACAACCTCGATCCAGGGCTCTTCGCTCTTTGTCAGCGGTGTGGTCATCGACACCGTTCAGGAACTGTGCACCAGTGCTCTCGAATTCAAAAACCTTGCTGCTTTCATTTCAGGGCTTCTTTCCGATCACCATAGTGGCTTTGCCGCTCCAGCCGACAGACGACGTTTACTACGGATTCTTTTCGAGTTGCTTTGTTGGGAGGATGTTCCTCGCTTGATATTCGAAGCCAGGCTGGACGTATCAGGTCCAGCTTTGCGTGACTATCTCGGCTATGCTTGCGCTTCTGTGTTAGGGGTGCTCATAGGAGGCCAAGATTATAGTGCCATGCTCAAGACTCTGGGGTTTCGGACGGATTCGGAGGACAGTTTTATGCAGTCACTCCGTGAGACATTTCTGGCCTTCGGGAATTCTGGAAGCGATAGAGCTGGGCATGAAGGCACCTCGTCTTGGCTACATGACTTGTTGGCGTTCGAAACCACAAGGAAAATGCCACGGGAAACTAAAGTGGCTCAATACTGCCAGCGAATGGGGATCACTCTAGTGCCACCCAAAGTGGGCCGACTGGGCAGTGGTATAATCTTTCGAACAGCAGGCGGCTACTTTGGTTTCGGGTCTTGGGAGCTAGCTGCCGGGGATCTCGCGTGTATCCTTAAAGGGTATAGAAGTGTCGCGCTCCTCAGGAAGAACGACGATCACTTTCTTTACGTTGGGGAAGGCAAAGTGCACGGCATGGTACACGGAGAGGCTGCTGAGCTTGTCAGGAATGGAAAATCACAAGTTAGGGAGTTTGAGTTGAGGTAGGATCAGTGTTCAACTCTTCATTATAAAAAACTTTCAATCCTAAAAGATCTATTATTACTTCCCTTTTGCTTGGCCAGGATGGCGAACATGATGCTGCCAAAGTTAACACTAGTGGCAAGTGATTCAGCCGGTGTAAGGGAAACCGACGAGACGCAGAGAAGAAATCCCGGGTGCAAGTCGAAGTTTATAACAACCTTGGGAGCAGATTCGGTCACCAAGTAATATTCTTCCCAAATCTAGAGTGGCAAACGCTGATAGGACTAAGGAAATGACTGACCCAAATGTGCTAAAGCGGGGGAGACCGCAAATCCAGACCAACAATGATTATCGACTCGCTGTCTCATATCTCCGTCACGTTCGTCACGAGTACCACAAAGCATTAGAACAGCATCCACCTCCATCATCAATGTCAAGGTGCGCCACCACTGATGCCGAACCAGCATCTTCATCGAGCTTCCAAACCTCCACAAACCCCGTCGAGTTGTCCGTCAGCACCGCAAATTCATCGGTATACGGGCTTGGGGACAGAATATTCGAAAATCCTCCGCTTGATGACGTCGGCTCGAGGAAGTTCTGTTTTACAATCGCGCCCCACTCATCCAGCGAGAACACCGAGACGTACCCAGTAGTGTCCGGGCTCCTGCCCCGATTGCTGGCCCAAAGGTACTTATTGCTGGACGACAGCGCGACCTCATCCGCCCAGTAGTGAGCCGGGTCCTGTTGTGCGGAGAGCAAGAGCGGACAGGCACCATCGTAGGCCGGTAGGCCGGTCTCTTGGTCGATGGTATACTGCGCAAGCCGGCTCGCGCCCTCGAGAATGACATACAAGTAGTGTCCTCCGGGGTGTACGACGACGTGGCGGGGATCAGACCCAGGTTGAGGCCCTGTCAAACTCGCCAGAGCTGTGACCTCGCCCGTAACGCGGTCGACCGCGTGCGTCCATAGGGTATTGCCTGTGTCGTCTGCCGAATACAGAAATCCCGAATCCGGGCTCAAGGCAGCTCCGTGGACACCAGACACGTTGACGAAGTATGTATAATTCTGAATGACTGCGTCCAATACGCCACCCTCATCGACAGAAAGCACCGACCCGCAGCCGGCGTTTATCCCCTTCACCGACGAGAAGAAGGTGCCGTAGACGTTGTAAGGGTGGTGCTGGTCCGCCACCACGAAGATTGAGGTCGCAGTGCAATTGCCCCCGGCGGGGATGGTGGTCTGATACTCGATAGAAGTGGCGTTGATGATTTCATAGCTAACAAATTTTGGATTTTGCGGCTCATTGGATTGGCCATAGGCTGTGGTATAGAGAGCTGTTTTGTCGTGCTGTCTCTTACTTAGCGACGGTGCTCGAAGGAGCGCAAAGCACGGAGTGAGGCCTACGTTGAAAGCGATCCAGTTGCCCGCGTATGGCACGGAAATGTTAGCCAACAGGCTCAAGGTCAGTGCCTCATCATCAAATTCAACTGTGTACAGAAACTTGGTACTAAATGTCCCGACAATGAGCTCATGGATGATAGCATTCACCCCGAGAACGAGGCTTAGCATGGCAAGAAACGAAGTATACATGATACCCAAAAAGTGTTAAAGCTCATGCACAGAGTCTTGGCCGACAGGATGTTGAGAATAAATTTCCAAACTGGTTATAGTTCGCTGAAAGTCTTCACATGAATCGAGCATCTACCGCCTCGTGATGCTCATCCTTCTATGCAAGCGTAAGCAGAAATTCCCCGCATTGGAAGCAATCTGGATTGCCAGAGAAGCGCGTACTACCAACAGCTGATCGTCGTTTCTGCAGACCGGGGAAGAGGGGTAGGTAGTATGAGGGGAATTATTGGCTCGCCCACTTTGTACTCACGGAGTAGGATGGCTATGCGGACCAGTAGGAGATTCCTGCCGCATGCCGTTGCGACGATTGATCTAGATATGTCCCAGCCTCTGGGTTTACATCTGGGACCATCTCTACTGGCTAAACATCTTTCGAATAACGTTCTTGGGGATAGTGAATTCTGAGATGCCCTGGGCGAGCACACATTAGCATTTGCTCAGTCAGGACAAACCTGTCCTTGCGTGGTGTAATAGGATTCTCACCCGAGTCACTTGTGTTGTTTCCTTTCTTGGTGGTGACGACTCAATCAAATCGCTACAAGGGCATTGTTGTGTGATATTATGTCAATCTACTGGCCACTGCACTGCACGTCAGAAGAGTTGAAGGGGTATTATTAACTTTGTTGGCTAGCCCAGGGGGTTTAGGGGCACGGGCTAGCTGCACAACTAGCTAACATATAACCCAGCACGTAATATACCCTTATAAGTAAGCACAAGCTAAAAATAACCCCTTATTTAAATAAAATAAATAATAAACCTTATTATAATTCTCCCTATTATCTTAATTATAAAATCTATAAGTAAAATAATGCGTAAATATATAACTAATACTATAAATACTAAAATATAATTATAATAAAATATTTTAAAATCTATATTAAGAAATACTAAAACTTTTCCCTTTTTTACTATATATAAATAAAAAGGTTTAGGGTAAATTTATAAAGGAGTAGGTGAATAGGTAACTTAAAGTAGTGTTATAGCTAGCTAGCTAATAGCTAAATATAGTATAAATAATAAAGGAGGGAATAAATTAAATAGGTATAAGTAGGGGATATACTACTTTTTATTTACCTATTTTTATAATATATAGATATTACTATTTATTAGCTATTATATTATATATTAAAAGAGTTAAAGGGGTATTATTAATTTTATTAGCTAGCTTAAAGGGTTTAGAAGTATAAGCTAGCTATATAATTAGCTAGTATATAATTTAGTATATAATATACTTTTATAGGTAAGTATAAGCTAAAAATAGCCTAAAATTACTAAATTTATTATAATTTATAGTAAGGAAGAATTATATTAGGGTTTTAAAATATTTATTATTAAAGGGTTAGTATTATTTTTAAATAATTTTTAAAATAGCGCTTAATTATAAAACCCTTTTATTAGCTAAATATTATATATTTCTTTTTGAGAATACCTATAATAGTAGTAGTAAGGGTAGCTCCTTTATAAAAGCTATAATTAAGATATTTATAGGTAGGGAAATTAAGGGTAGTAATATAGTATTATATAGTATTTATAATCTTTTAATAAGAGAATAAGCTTAATAATAATATAAAAAGTAGAGCTTTAGGTTTATAAAGGTAGGAGTTAAAAAGTTATTTTATATATATATAAGTATAAATAATACTATTTATTTATATAATAAGGATAGTAATATTTTTATTTACCTTATTAGATTTAAATATTAGAAGTATAATAATTATATAATTTAATAAGAAAGTAATATGCTTTTATATAATGTATTATTAGCTAAAGCTAGAGGTAATTATATAAAAATTA